>BKCP01005516.1:2729563-2762140 GCA_008636005.1 Striga asiatica | reverse complement strand
GATTTGAAGTAATTCTCTGCCTTTAAACCGTGCAGGTAACTTCAGCTTCACAGAGAGAATTACAGCAAAGTACGCTGGGGCTGCCGCAATGTATTTCGTCTCGAAAAAATTAAAGAAAAAATATAACATCACTGACGAACGTGGTGCGTTATACAAAGCTGCAGAAACATGGGTGGATGCTCTCAAGGGTCGAGATTTTCTAGGTTTGAAATCCTCGTTTCTTCTTGAGTATACATAATTACACCGAGATATTAGTAAAACCTATTACGAACAAAAGGCTAAATTTCTCGTTCACATACCCATTTTGGGCCAGGTGGGACAAAGCCCAACTTAGCTGACCTTGCTGTTTACGGTGTTTTGAGGCCCATTCGCTACCTCAAGTCCGGTCGAGACATGGTGGAGAACACCCATATTGGGAATTGGTATTCTCGAATGGAAAATGCTGTTGGGATATCTTCAAAAATCCAGGATTAGATCAAATTGTTCGGTAAAAATAATATAATTTGGCTGCCTTGATATATGTTGAAATCTTTGAAATATCCCGTGACAAATAATGTTGTCGTTTGCGCATTTTGCGACTAAGATAATTCTTGATATAGATAAGTTACAGTTCGTTTTCTTCTGGTCATACTTTCTAAGAATATGATTGTTTGAGTGACTTTATCCTTCTGCCTGCATTATCGTTCGGTCAAGGATGTGAAAGCTGTGACTTAGCTCGTGTGTGGATCTCTTTTTATGCAATTACTCAATACATGTTTTGATCATAAGATTTTGCAAGTAACAAGGTTGAAACTAACAGCATTATTTTCAGAATAATTTGTTCTTGTATGCACCGTACCAAAAAGGGATATATTGCGTAAGTACTCCATCTGTTTATTTTAATTGTGGTTTTAGGTTTGATGTTTTATTAGTACAAATGTACAATACCCGTATACTACAGAGTTATTAAATATATTAATACTATTACAATAAAAATTAAATTTACTTATATTTTTATTGTGAAATTATGTATGATGAATATGCAACAATAATAAATAAGTAACAAAATGATAATTAATTCAGATGGTGTCCATATTTTTACTAAATTGTCAAAAAATATATTTAATTATATTTTTAAAATTATATATGTATAAAATTGATATTATTTACAATTTCATATATTCGATTTGTTCTTTTTAAACAAAACAAATTCTATAGTATTGTGATTATAGTCTATATTTATAATCAATTCACGCTTACTAAATTTTCAAGTATTTTAAATTCATATAATTTAGAATTTAGAATTTACATAGAAATATATTATTTTCTAACTTTATGAAATACAAAATTATTTTATCATATTTAATTATGATATTCTTTATATTTACTATTTTAAGTAGCATAATAACATTCAGTTTTCATAATCTATTTAAATTGAGAAATACTATTTTATAATATTTCTTAAATTTATTTTATGTAATTCTTAGTTTTCATTTTTTTCTAACATTTATGGAAAAAACAATAAAATGATTATTTTATGGTGTATTAATGAATTAGGTTTTATTACTTTTTACAAAATAGTTTATATTTTTATATTGTTATGAAATAAAACATTTTTCGATAAATTTTCCACGTATGATCACTCTTATATTTATTAATACACTTCATTTTATAATATTACACCCTTTTATTTTTTAATTTACGCTAGTTCGTGCATCGCACAGTTTACATACTAGTATTACATCCTACAATAAAAATAATGCGGCTTAAATATAACTCTGTTCTAATTTATTTTACATANCCCAAAATAAGAAAAATAAATAAATAAAAATAAACACAAAAAAACAAATCAAAATGAATATAGAAAATAAAATAAAAATAATACGAAAATAACGAGTCCCCAGTGTATAATCTATATATATATAATTGCTAGCTAACCTCATTTAATAAAACATTTAATAAAAACATTTTCATTTTCCCTCCAAAAGAAGTTACATTTTTTTAATTAATTACTCATTAATCTCACATTTAAGAATGTTTCTTTTAGTTAAACTTAATTAGTTAATGACTAAATTAAAAAAATTTCTTTTAGTTAATCCCACATTTATGTTTCTTATTCTCATTTATATATATAAACGTGACAGTCATTATTGTTGTGCAGAAACTATATATTATTATTTTTTATTTCATTATGAATTGAATAAGCAATTAAAGTTATAAGAAATATTAATAAATGTATTAATTACAAACATTATAATACATATCATGTTACATTACAATATAAAAAATGAAATTATTTTTCTTGTAATTTAATTTCCAGCCATACTCAATCAAATATATAACTACAAAATGATAAGAAAGATTAGTTTCATAACTAAAATTAAAAATTTAGCTCCCCAAATGGTGAAACCTTATAAATTAGTAGTATAGATACATTTAAATGACATATAATTTATAAACTTAGACTATACGCATAATAAGATGAATTATGAATTAAATAAATAAATTATTATTATAACACAGTCTATATAATTATTATAGCAAAGTCTATATTGTCAATATTATCATTTAAAAAGTTCATTGAAAAAACATATGTATAAAAAAAATCCATATGATCATAATTAATAGTGCAAAATTAACATTCTTTGACTTTCTATTTGGTAGTAATAATAAAATATTTTATATTACTACTATTCAATAAAATGCATGATTTCTGCATATTTGATTATCGCAATCAACATTCTTTTTTTATAAATTAAAAAGTGTCTTGAATCAATTGTCTCATATTTTTCATTAAAACAAAATAACTGTTGGCCGTGAAAAAAAACATTATTTCACAATTATAAATATAAAAATGATTAATTTTCATTAAACAATTCCTCTTTAAGAAAAAAGTGGCGGGACAAATTTCTGCATGATTATAGCATCAAAACATATCTAAAACATCAATATTTTAATGCATTAAAAACATACTTTCAGCAACAGAAAAGTCATATTAAACGGAAATTGGCAAAGTCAAAGAATGAGAATTGACAAGGCATTGTATGTAATGGCAGATTGTTGCATAATATAGAAATATCAACCATAATTAATAATCAACAAAAAAAAGTCAAATCTATATGAAAAAATCAAAATTAAAAACACAGCAAATTATGTGGAACATTATTGAACACTATACAATATAGAAAGAAAAATAATTTGATTTCTCTATCATTATCAACATATTCAACTTTTACCAAGACATCTGCCTTTATATTAAAATCGATTTTTTTGCGTAAAAGTTTTAAAAATAAAAATTCCTACAGATTCTTTTAAACATTAAACAAGAAATTCCTAATATGCGATAAATATATCTAAACAGATTTGTTATAAACTTACCTAATATTTCCAAATTTTGAACAAAATACTAAAAAATTTGAAAAACTTCGGCAAAAGACTTTGAATAACTTCGAAAAGCGATTTTGAACAAGTGTTAGCAAAGCTTCACTTACTGATATGATGAGAAAGACGACAAAGAATTGAACTATTTAGTTTTCAAAATCTGAACAAAATACATAAAAGTTACATATGTATGTTATAAAAAGATATGAACAGATATGTTATAAACTTACATATATATTTGTTAGTAGAGCTGAACATATCTGTTAGAAACTTACATATTTTTTCAAACCCTGAACAAAATACATAAAAGTTTGAAAAAGTTCGACCAATGTCATGTTCTCTTCGAAAAACGATTTTGAAAAACATCTAAATAATTTCGAATTATGTATAAAATATAATATATCTTGAAGCTTATTCACAAAGAATTTCGGAAAACGACACAGATCATTGAAAATAATAAAAAATAAAAACTACGTTTAACAAAAAATATTTCAGCTCATCATAGATTTGTAATATTATCGCCCGATTTTGACCGACCTGTTAAGATTTAGCAACACAGATTAAGAAATCGAGACGAATATTTTATTTTTCGATCACTACTGTTGGTCCCAAAAACAACATTTCTCGGATGTCTTTTTTTTTTTAATTTTTTAAGCCTTTACCGGGAGAAAATCTCCGGTAAAACAGTTGTTTTGTATTGAATCTCGCCGAGTTTGTCGTAATATCGGGTTAAGGATTAGGGTTTCAGACAGAGTGAATAACGAGAGAAGCGCCGACATCAAAAAAAAAAAAACGGCTTACATCACTCTCAAGGAGTTTATCTCTATTTATAGTCATGTTATCACTGACCTGTTTTATATTTGATTTTGGCTACCCTAAAAAATTAAGTGGACTTCTAATTTGGGCTTTTTTTATCATTCAATCAATATATTTCTTTATGGCCCAAAAATTGTCATTTTGTTCAAATGTCTTAAATATTTGGCACATATCATTATTTATCAACCAAATATAATTATTTATTTTGTAATATTTTGCTGGTATTTTTTTAGTTTTTTTTTTTTAAATTTCCTATATGATCTATAGTACAAAATACAATAATTATTTAAACAATTAAAACCATTAGATGTCTTAATTTGAAGATATGATTTGTAGTGATGAAAATTATGTTGATAGAAAAACCACAAACGTTGTATATAAAAAATTGTTTAACAATATTTAGTTATTATTTCTTAAAACATTTTTTCAATGATTATATTATGATTTTTAATATTGTTTATATATTTTTATTATTTTTTGTTCTATTATATTGTTTTCCGTGCAAATGCACGGGTTTAAAAACTAGTATACGTGAATTTGTGAATTGCGATGTATCATTTGTGAAATATTTTCCCCTCAAAATCCCTAAAAAAACCTCAAAACCCTATTTCGAATCTCTCCACCTACTTTCCTCTAAGATGTCGTCATCCGCGGCCGAGAACGGAGGCAAGAAGATCGTCCTCCGTAGTTCCGACGGCGAGGTCTTCGAGGTGGACGAGTCGGTCGCCGTCGAGTCCCAGACGATCAAGCATATGATCGAGGACGAGTGCGCCGACAACGTCATCCCCCTCCCCAACGTCACCGGCAAGATCCTCTCTAAGGTCATCGAGTACTGCAAGCGCCACGTGGACGCCGCTGCGACCGCCAACGCCGCCAGGGCTGAGGACAAGCTCGCTTCCACCGCCAACACGGAGGACGATCTCAAAGCCTTCGATGTTGATTTCGTCAAAGTTGACCAGTCCATGCTGTTCGACCTTATTTTGGTATAATTTTTGGGGCTTCCCATATATTGTTAAAGCTATGTTAGGTTGTTTTATTGCATGAGTGATTTTTGAGCAGATTTAGTTGAGGATTGTACTTTAGGGTTTGCATATGGTGCTAACATAGATCAAATTGCTAACGTAACAAAATTACCATCAACAAAAACAGAAACGCAGTAACATAGACCATTATCACTGGATTAAGTTGAAAAAATAATTACCAAAACAAATTAACACTGATGTAGCTGGCTAATGGGAGTTAGTTTGTAGACAAGTATGGAAACAATGGAGCTCGGTTCATAGGTATACTAGAGGGAGCTCGGTTCATAAGTATACTAGAGGGAGCTCGGTGGTGAATGCATTGAGATAAGGCGACCTACCATGTAGGTCCGGTTGCCTCATGCTTGACCTGACAAGCAAGTAAGTAGCTCGGGGAGGAGGTCGGGGATAATGTACTTGGTTCCCCGACCTCTACTGTTAATTTGGATGTGTTGGTCATAATCTCTTACGTCTCTCGGTCATATACTTGGTTCCCATTAAATTTGGATAAGCTGAACCAGATCCACATTTTTAATCTCTTGAGTAAAGTTATATGGTGTAATTGTATTCTTTTTTACTCATTTGATGCCCGCATCTCTACTTGTTTGCTGCATTGTCCACTTTTTTGGCAGTGTTATCTGTCATAGTTTCTCTGATTACTGGCTCTGTTATATGCTCCTCTGTTGAATTTACAAGGATAATGTTTTTTGACTTCACATAGAGTGCACTGTTTTACATTTTGAAATTGTATGAGTTGCATTATTAAGTTTTCCTTTATTTGTTATTGTGTTGCCTTACAATGCTAGACATATGTTAGATAGGGAAATTGATTTTGACGTGAGCATTTGTTCTATTGATTCAGAAGTCATTGTAAGTATATATGAATTCATGAAAGCCAAGGTGATGCTCTGCTCTTTATTTTGTTCTTGCATCATTTTTCTTATCTTTGTCCCCATTCCATTACCCGTAAGAAGCTCTTTCATGCAGCATTTCAGGTCATTTGCATGTTTTATGATCTGTATTAATTGAAAAATGCTTGTGAGATGAGCCATCCACTGCCACACATCAACTTTTAAGGCACAAATCACGTAGCCTTATTAGTTCCACTGCTTCTGGTATTGTAATTACAAACTGGATTGTTTATATTGGTTACTCAAACCACGTTCTAGAGCATTATTATCATACATAACATGATGTCACGATCATTGTGCATGTACTACATGATATAGAGAACTATGTAATTAATAAAGGCTCTACACCATTCCATGAGGTACATGATATTAGGAGCTTGCTTATTTTCAATCTGTTGATGAGCTTGTGAAAATATCTAGCATATGTGATAGATACAGCAGAAAGTCTCATAGACATGTTTTTTTTTTCAGGCCGCTAATTATCTGAATATCAAGTCCCTTTTGGATCTGACGTGCCAGACTGTTGCTGATATGATCAAGGGCAAAACTCCAGAGGAGATTCGAAAGACGTTCAACATCAAAAACGACTTTACTCCAGAGGAGGAAGAGGAAGTCCGCAGGGAGAACCAGTGGGCTTTCGAGTGAACAATCATGAAAAGAGGGCATTAATAAGAATGCTGGTTCCAGATTATGTAAAACATGTCTATGAGACTTTCTGCTGTATCTATCGCACTTAACTATGCGCTTAACCTATGAACCTGTGGTTTTAAGTTTGGGAGTATGTTTAAATGATTTCTTCTAATGCAAAGACCCTGTTTGTGGATCATCTATGTTAATATTACTATGTTGCTTGTGTTCATCTTAGTATATGCATCCCTGTTGAGTATATCCATTATTCTTCCCTAGTTTACCTTTTTTCTCTTTTGTTAGTGTTATTCATCTTAGGGGCTTTGCCTCGCTTTCGGAATGTTATTCTGCATCTGTTACTTGAAGTTTGGTTGAAAATTATTATTCTTGCTTGGATAATTGATGTGATGTATCAGGAACTTCCTTGGTAGATTACCGAGGCTGAGAAGACTCTGTTACGTGTGATTGGCATATTGCTCATGATTATAGCATATGCCTAGATTCAATTAGTTGAACTTTCGTCCTTTGGATGAATGGGATTGAATTATTATGTAAAAAAGATTATTGAGAAGCCTGAAAAGGGGTGTATAAATATTAGAATAAAGGAGAAATTGTAATATAAGATGCAATCTTTTCTATTTATGCCACTTAGATTGTCATTTTTCAGATTTTAAAGTTAAATACATGAAGGGCTGATTGGATATGAATTCAACTAGTAAAAAATTAGTTTTTTTTAACTATAGTTAAATTTGAAAAAAGGTGGTATGGTTAGTTGTTAGTGGATATATTAAAATAATATTTAAAATAAAATAATTAAAATTGATTTGATGTAAAAGTATGAGAAAATGATTGGAAGTGATATTTGGTTAAAATTATGTAAGTAGATAAATAGTGAATTAAAGTTGATGTGATGTGTAAGAATGATTGATAGATATTATTTAATTATATTGATAATATTAGAGATAGTGAAGTTGAGCTAAAGTTGAGTTAAATTTGAGTTTTGATTGGTTTTTTTACTATACAATTTATATACAATTGCCCTTTTTTTTACATTTTATAAATTAAATCCCAATGGAAATTTTTGACTTCTCGTGTTTTTGCAACTTAATCGTTTATTTTTTTTTAACTTTTGCAATTAAATGCACCAATTTTTTAGATTTTACAAATCAAATCACAACTAATTATTGAAATAGTTGAAGTGTATTATTATTATTATTATTATTATTTTTTTTTAAGTTGGCAAATCCACATCAATCAAATCCATAAAACATGCATGCTTACCTATGTACTCCTTGATTTTTGTATTTAAAGATGAACCGCAAGTATAATATTTGCTTGACTTGCTCTTCGTTTTTAAGAATTTGGAACAAATTATGAAGAGAAAAATAGGTATGGTGTATGATATATAGAGCATCTCCAATCCTCTATATACTACTTTAGTGTAGAGTTACTCTACTCTAGAATATAGAATACCAAAATTTAACTTTCGTCTTTTGTCTTATTCGCTACATTTTACTCTACACGAAATATATTAATATAAAATAAAATTTAAATACCGTCAGGAGGTAAAATTGCTACTTATTCATCACAGTTTACTAAAATCAATAAAATCCAACACAACCCCCAAATCTTGAAGATAAAAGTGCTCATAACATCCACATTAATAGTACGATTGCTCAACCAGCATACTTAGCCTATTTGAGAAAACAAAACAAAGCATCTCATCCATACTAGCATTCACTAAGCGATATTCTACGAAGCAAAAACAAAGATATCACGACTAATTTTAGACCGTCTCATCATCCAAGTCCACAGACAAAACCTCTACATTTCCCTTACGTTACATCCGGCCATCAAACCCAATCTCTCACAGGCCACAAGTATTCACAAGATTCATTTCAAGCAAACCGTACGCCAAAACGTNNTCGAATCCAACAGGGTCAAATCGGTAATTCACTCATTAAGTGCCTTCTTGGCGGCATCTTCCTCCGCCTTCATCTTCCTCTCCCACCTCCTCTTCCGGTAGTCCGCCAGCATCTCCGGCATTGCCTGCATGAGCTCTGCCGTACGTTCCTTCTTCTCGGCAGCCAGCCTATCGACTTTGTGCCCTTTCCTCTTCGTCTTCATCTCCTTTCTCTCGGGGTCAAATTCCCAATCTGCCCCTGCAAGGAGGACCTCCTTACGGAGGCGGGCCCTACGTCTTGCGCTGATGCCGAGAGGCTTCCAGGCCCCGAGCTCCCAGTAGCCCCAAACGCCTTTCGAAAGCTCGTCCCTATACTTGGAAAGCTTCTCTTTCCATGGATACTGGTATTCGCTTACGGCTTTCGCCACCGATTTTGCTGCTTTTCCAGCCATGGGCTGAAATTGGCCAAAAAAAGAAAAAAAAACGTTTGTGACTTTATACCAAATTTTACACACAGAACATGTGGGATTCTGAAAATAGTGAAGGGGAGAAAGTAAAATACGAGCCCTTCAGATTATTTACGTTTTATGTCCCCTTTCAGGAATTTTGACAAGCAGCTTGTGTGCATAAACTCGCAGCTTGCAACGCATTTGACTACAACGCAGTTTGGATAATAATATGAAATTTTTCTACATAAGCAAATGTGCAATCTAACTGAATAAATACACTAAATTGGGAAGATTGACAGAAAGGCGTTACCTTTGTTGGTGGAGTGTGAAAATCGCGGGGATTCTTGTGGGGAAGATGGAGATTGAGCCTTGGGCTTATGTGAAAGAGAGAGATATTTCACCAAACGACGAGTATGATTCCGATTGGTCCGCCTCAGTTAAGAGTTGCCACGTGCCCCAGTTCCTTTGACATCACTTTCAGTTTATGAGAAAATAAGTACTGAATATGTTTGGTCATAAATAACATGATGCCAGTAACAACCGCACTATCTGTATATATATATATCTATGAGTAGGGTTTTTACATCCAACTAATAAACTAAGGACAAATATGTAAATATATGTATTGTACATGAACACCCTCTCAAGTTGGAGCATGTGGATTCCGAATGCCCAATTTGTCAAGAAAAAAATCAAACTCGCGCTTCCCAAGGGCCTTGGTAAAAATATTTGCTAACTGACCACCAGTAGGAACATGACAGGTAGAGATGAGACCTTGGTGAAGTGCATCTCGAACAAAGTGACAATCGACCTCAATGTGTTTGGTGCGCTCATGAAAGACAGGATTCGCTGCGATATGTAGAGCAGACTGACTATCACAAAAGAGCTGTATAGGCTGGGAATGCGACACCACCAAAACTAGATAATAAACCCCGCAACCACTCAACTCACAGAGAGTGGTTGCCATAGCACGGTATTCGGCTTCAGCAGAGGAGCGCGCTACGGTATGCTGTTTCTTGGAACGCCAAGAAATAGGAGATTGACCCAACTGAATAAACCACCCAGTAAGAGAGCGACGAGTGAGAGGACAAGTCGCCCAATCTGAGTCACTGAAGATCACAATCAGAACGTAGAACGATACCCTGACCAGGGGAACCCTTCAAATAACGAACCACACGAAGGGCAGCATCCCAATGAGTCAGGCGTGGCTGATGCATGAACTGAGCTAGCATATGAACAGAATATGACAACTCTGGTCTAGTAACGGCCAAATAAATCAGACGACCTACCAAACGACGATACTTCTCAGGATCCTCCAATAATGAATCATCATCAAGAGGCAACCGATGATTCTGTTCCAGAGGAATAGCAGCTGGCTTCCCTCCTGACAAGCCAACTTCAGAAACAATATCAAGGGCATATTTTCGCTGATAAAGAAAAATTTCGGGCAACTTCAATGCTTAAAAAATACTTCAGAAAGCCCAAATCCTTCATGTGAAAGCATCGACTCAAATAGCTCTTAAAAGCAACAATAGACGAAGAGTCACTCCCAGAGATAATCAAATCATCCACATACACCAAAACATTTAAATAAACAGAACCACGATGAAGAGTGAACAAAGAATAATCATGGTAGGATTGAGAAAAACCGTACTGTGTCAAGGCAGTAGCAAGCTTGGCGAACCAGCACCGAGGAGCTTGCTTCAACCCATAAAGAGAACGACGCAGAAGACATACCTGATCAGCCACACCAGTCCGGAAGCCAGGGGGAGGCTTCATGTACACCTCTTCATCCAAGTCACCGTGAAGAAAAGCATTGTGGACATCCATCTGATGTACCTCCCAATTTTTTACAGCGGCGACAGCCAGAAACAATCGCACTGTAACCATCTTAACTACAGGAGCGAAGGTCTCATGATAATCAATGCCAGACACCTGATTGTTTCCCAGAATAACAAGACGCGCTTTAAAACGCTCAACAGAACCATCAGACCTGTGCTTGATTTTATACACCCAATTACAACCTATTGCACGTTTTCCAGGAAGAAGAGAAACAACTTCCCACGTGTCATTATTCTCCAATGCCCGAATCTCATCCTGCATGGCTACCCTCCACCGAGGATCAGCAGCAGCCTCAGCATATGTTCTAGGCTCCACTGCGGTAGCAAGGGCTGCTAAAAAAGACTGATGGCTCGCTGAAAATGAATCGCAAGAAACATAATGGGTAATGGGATAAGGTGTACCTGGAGATTGCGATGACACGAAAGAGGCAGTGGAGGGTTTCGAGGGACAGACAGTGTCAATGACGAAGTTCTTAAGCCTAGTAGATGGTCGTTTGGTGCGATGACCACGACCCAATGTCGTGACAGGAGAAGAGCCTCCCGTGTTGTCGGAACCACTAGAAATCACAGGGTCTGAGGACTCTGCCTCAGGAACCAAAACAGCCGGCGGCAAATAGGGGGATGAAGGCCGAAGAACAGTGTCATAATCGTCGGACGGAAAAGGATCAACAGGAACCGTGGGTGTAGAAGAAGCAACAGGAATATCACCCAATGGAAACTCAGATTCAATGAACTCCACATCATGAGAAACGAGAAAACCTTGACGTTCCAGATCATATACATGCCAACCCTTCTTCCCAAAGGGATATCCCACAAAAATGCACTTGCGATTGCGACTAGCAAACTTATCCCCTCGACGGTCTTGGTTATGTACATAGCAAAGACAACCGAATACACGTAAAAGAGAATAATCTGGAAGTTTGCCATATAAGACCTCATAAGGAGTTTTACCCTCGAGAATCGCAGTCAGAGTCCGATTAATCAAAAACCCGGCCGCTAAAATACAATGACCCCAAAAAGGCAAAGGCAAATGAACTTGAAACCTCAAAGCACGAGCAACATTTAAAATATGTTGGTGCTTACGTTCCACACGACCATTTTGTTGAGGAGTGCCCACACAAGAAGTCTCATGTATAATGCCTTGACGAATGAAATAGGAAGTCATGCATAAAAATTCAGTACCATTATCGCTTCTAACCGTGCGCACTAACTTGCCAAATTGACGATGCACCATAGCAAAAAATTGCAACAACTTGGAAGAAACCTCAGACTTATCATTAAGTAAATAAATCCATGTCCCTCGTGAACAATCATCAACAATAGTTAAGAAATAACGTGCCCCACTGAAGGAAGGAACACGATAAGGACCCCAAACATCACAATGAATTAACTAAAATATCTCAATACTAGCAGAACGACTAATAGAAAAACTATTACGACACTGTTTAGCACAGAAACAAACATCACATGTTTTATTCAACTGACTAGAACTAATATCAACTAGCGAAAGCTGGGATAATACGCCAGATGAAGGATGACCCAAACGCCGATGCCACAAATCAGAAGAAACCTTCTTCACCCGAGAGGCCGCAACAGACACTGTCTCTCGAAAGAAGTAGAGGCCCCTCAACTGCTCTCCCGTGCCAATCACCATCCTCGAAGTACGAGCCTGAATAGCACAAAATTTATTATCAAAATGTGTTGTACAATCCGATTGATCCAACAACTGATAAAGGGATATGAGACTGCAACGGAGGCTAGGAACAAACAATACATCACGAAGAACAATATGAGAACCCAAAGATACAGTGCCAGCCTGACAAGCCATAGTCAAAGTCCCACTCGGCAATTGAACCGGACGAGGGGAAATATCATGGACATTAGTCAAAAAATCCATGTAACCTGTCATATGATGCGTAGCACCACAATCATACATCCAATCATATAAACTATGCTTACCAGACACCGAAGGTTCTTGTTTAGCCGAATTGACTAAACTCACAATATGGGACCATTGATCATTGGAAAGACCAGTGATAACCGCCCGATCGGAAGCCGAGAGCTGAGGGCCGGAGCCAAAGTCAGGGGATAAAGTTGAACCGGCAGCATTGACACGAGCGGTACCACCACGACCACGGCCACCTCCGCTTCGACGCCCACGACCAGCCCCTCCACGACCTCCACGACTAGACCCAGGGGGAGAATACCAGTCCGGATAACCGATAATATCGAAACATGTTGTCACTATGTGACCGCTCTTGCCATAGTGAGAACAAACCGGTCGGTCGTTGGAAGATCGTTGTCCAGCACTAGCGGCAGCAGCCCGCCCGGTGTCGCCTCCATAGCCCCATGAACGCCACCTGCAGTAGCCCCAGTCGCGACCCCTAAAGTGCTGGAAAAATTTCCCAGCGACACAGCCTTCGCTGCAGCAAAGGATGGGCCGGCAACAGTGGTCTGGACAGTGAAACTGGAGTCCATAACAGGCTGAATATCGCCGCCAATCGCCATCGTCCGCATGCGCTCCTCTTGCACCATCGTCGAAAAAACACGGTTCAAAGACAGCAAAGGTTTTTGTGCGAGAATATGAGAACGAGGAACACCATAAAGGACGTGATCAAGACCCTTTAAAAATTGATGGACACGTTCCTCCTGTTGACGTCGATCCCATTCAACATTCAAATTACACCGACAATGGCCACAACGACACATAGGAGGCTTTTCAAACTCGGCCAATTCCTCCCATATCTTGCTGATTTTGCCGAAATAACTCTCGATGGACAACCCCGTTTGCTTACAATTGGCCAAATCGGACTTGAGTTGTTGAATACGGGGGCCATTCTTTGTAGTGAATCGCTCCTTCAATGACAGCCATAAGTCTTCGACGAGATTCGGCTCCGTGATAGTAGATCGAACTCGAGGCTCAATCGAGTTCATGATCCATGAACGAAGGAGGCAATTGTTGGCATCCCAATCTTCAAATAACTCCGAATCTTCATCCGGACGAGGTATCAATCCGTTCAAAAAGCCAAATTTCTTGCGCGCATGAAGGGCTGTCCGCAAGCTTCTCGACCATTCATCATAATTACTGGCGCCGTTCAATTGAACCGGAGTGATCGAGATTCCCGGATTATCACTCGCACTAATATCGTATGGAGAGATCGTCTTCCGAAGCACACCGCTACTGCTACCGTTGGCAGCCATGGAAGAAGAAGATAAAAATAAAAAAATGAGTTACGGATCAATGGCTCTCGATACCATGAGAAAATAGGGACTGAATATGTTTGGTCATCAAAAACATGATGCCAGTAGCAGCCGCACTATCTGTATATATATATCTAGGAGTAGGGTTTTTACATTCAACTAATAAACTAAGGACAAATATGTAAATACATGTAATGTACATTAACAGTTTCAGTTAATCTCTTTTTAAATTTTTCAACGGAAATAGCAAATATACATGCATATGTACTTGTCAATTTCACAAGTTCACTTCGTTCCAGTGTATACAGTACAGAACAACTCTAAAAGTTAAAAAAAAGAAAAAAAAATTCATATAGCTGGATGAAAAAGTGAAAAAGATCTGATAAAAAAGGAAATGATAGTAATATTTTAAATAAATATTAATTAAAAAGTAATGAGAAAGGTAATGCAATATAAAATAATATATTAATGATAATAATTAATTTTAGATATATTAGTGGATTAATAATACTGCTTCTTTTTTTTTTAATGTCATTTTGACTTTATCAACAATTAACCAAATAAATGACGTTTTGGATCTTTTGTACATATTTTTTCATTATTACTCTCATCTAGCAATATAAATACACTACATCTTTTCATATTCACTCTTCATCTTTTCTCAAACATCCATCTCTATCCTCATTAATATTAATGAGGGTTATTATTGGCAAAAAAAAATTCTTAATTACTGTGCAACTTCTCGAAACGACACTTATTAAAAAAAGGAGGGAGTATCTTATTTATTGAAAATGTATTATAACGTGATCTATTTGGAATTATGTTACACGGAATTTAGGAGAAAAATATGAGCTTAAATAAATAGTTAAGAGCATGTACAATGCTTTGAGTCCAGTTTTGCTTATATGGCATTTAAATATATTTTAGTCTTGAATGACATGGACAAAAATATTGAAAAGTAATGAAATTAACTCCAATGCAAAGAGACTTAGTCTCTACTTGAGTCTAAAATAGAGTCAAGTGTAGACTGAGTCTCATTTTTTTACTGCCACAAAAGCAGGTCCCAGTTTAATTGCATTTGCATTGGAATAAATATTTTTTTAGCCTGGAATTATTTCCTACTATCTGTATACTTTTTTTAAAGAATTCATAGCATTGCGAATGGTCCAACTATATTTGTATCCAATCTCAAGTCTCAACTTTAATTAAATAAGTTGTCCGAAAACTATTTTCGAAAAGACCATACCATTGAGACAAATGACAAATCACAAATTCCAAGCAAATCAGATGTGTGCGAACGTTGGGTAATGTCAATTGTCAACATTTGAGACAGAAAATGTTACATAGGAAACGCCTGAATTGTGCAGACTGGAACAAACTGAAGCACGTGTGACTCAGAATACCATGAGATAGTTATAGAGTTTTAGAAACAGTCATAATTTAAAATTAAAAAACAAAAATCTTATTNTTTATAATTTATATTCAAATAATATATAAAATAAAATAATTAAATTAATTTGATTATAAAATATGAGAGAGATGGTAGGAGTAAATTCATAATAAATTAAAATTGATGTGATGTGTAAGAGTAATTAGTACTATTTAATTAAATTGATATGATAATATTAAAGATAGTTTGGTTTGATTAAAGTTGAATTAGATTATGAGTAGGAATTGAAATAATTTATGCACAAACACCCTAAGTCACTGAAAATCATCCCTCAGAAGATAAAGGGACTTGTTCTTCCACTGGCCATATTATCTTTGCTCAAAATCCTTCTGTCTAAAAACTAAATAAATATCTAAAATGGGTTCATATAGCAGCATATTTATAAACTTCAATTCAATAATGTGGTTATTTACATAACCTATAAGAAACACACACAACCTAAATCAAAGAAAATCAAACCAAGCAATTCAAGCAAGCACACGTGCTCAACCTAAACAATAATCAACCGATGACCATTCAAACAGAACTGTACTCATATACTCATGCAAATACAATCAATTTAAGCACCCACACCAGAATTGAAAAGAATGCAGACCATCTTCTCAAGAAGTTCTATGATTAGACTTCAGATGCTTCTTATCATAGTAAGCAAATCAAGATAGAGAAAAAAATGGTAAAAAAGGAGTTCCGCGTTCAAAAATGATCTGTCACCACCATATCACATTATCATCCAACAGGTAATAGGCAATCAAAGTTTAACCAAAAATCATGCATGGGGCTCGCTCTCATGTTTGGCCACAAGATAAGACTTCAAAGTAATTCAATTTTCACAATGCCCACAAGACAAAGGAAAAGTTCACCTTAAAAAACGTTTCTTCCTTGGACGCCTCCAAGAATAAGTACTTAATCATTAAAGTACAAAAAAACCACCACCCATGTAGCAACTTTAGATGACCAGCTCATCTGAGATTTTAGATAATCTCAGTTCTGCTATTTTTCTAAGGTTTCTTCTTGTGTCCAATAAGTGAATAATACCTTTCTTTAATCTTTACTCTCCTTAAGCTGCATTGAGAAAACACTGGTGGGGTAAGTACAGGAACTTTCATGTTGAACAACGCAATCACAAGTAGTAAATTCTGAGTAAATATAATAGGGATACTTACGAGAACTACCCTTAAGATTTTGAATTTGTTGATAGTATTAAATATTTTACAATTTCATCCCTGACTATACAAAATATTTAATTCACCTTAAATGTAAAATATTGCTTGAAAATTTGGCCATTTGAAGCACTTTGAACATCTAAGGGATTCAAATGTAAAGAATATTTTACTACCTCAGCATTTTACCAGCCAGCCCAATTATTGGCAGGTACAAAATGTAAGAGGGCCAACCTCAAGTGAATTTGTCAACTTTCCAAATTTAGAAGCATGCTTATGTAATTATTCCATAATAATGAAACTATCCAAATTGGACTTCTATTATTCCATGTTTGTTAAGCTCACACCCACACACACTAGAGAAATTTAGAGCATGTTGGTTATAAAATTTATTTATTTTGTTGGGATTTTTTGGTTTGGTTTGGTTTGGCCAATTTTGAAAAAGGTGGTATGATTAGTTGTTAATGGCTATATTAAAATAATATTTAAAATAAAATAAATAAAATTGATTTGATGTAAAGGAGATAGATGATTTGAAATGATGGTTAGTTAAAATAATGTGAGTGGATGAATAGTGAATTAGAGTTGATGTGGTGTGTATGAATGATTGATTGATATTATTTAATTATATTGATAATATTGATGATAGTAGGATTGAGTTAAATTTGAATTAAAAAATGGTTGAGTTAAAATGTTGGAAATTTTTTGAAAAATTCTATAAACAAACATGCTCTTACGTGTTCAGGATACATCCAAGGCAACTGAACCCACCTCAATCGTGCAAAATTTTTCTTCACAGAAGTAAAACGTCATACAGCATCAGAACGACTTTCGCCACCATCTTTCTCCCCATTGGCCAAACTCGTCTGGCCAGTAAACTCATTCAGTTGACCTCCCCTTGCTGCATCCGTGCTGCCATCTGCATTAGTCGGGGCATCATCCAGTGTGGTCGCCTGTAAGGAGGACACCAGTGCACTCTCAGGTGCCGAACTTGAGGCATTAGTTCCGGAGTCCAAATTGCGCCTACCGGATGTGTTCACCCACTTACTCCACTCATTACGTCTCCTCACCTTCTCACCCTGCAAAGCAAGGAGAAGAAAAAGAGGGATGCAAATTTAAATTATGGATTGTTTTAACTGGCGATGATTACGGATAAGCAGCATTATATCCAGGAAATACTAGGAGAAGATGTTGCAGAAAATAGAATATCCTCAATTAGGTATTTTGGATAGCCAAAAATTAAAATTGGATGAAGATAATGCAAATATCAAGTAGAGTGCAGAAATAAAAGCTGACCTGTACTTCCACAACCGTAGAATATCTCAAGGAGTCCAAAATCACTGGGACATCTTTCGTCATTTGCTGAACCTGAAAACAGCAGTTAAAAAAGCAAACCTTGATCTGTGCATTGGACAATGGCCGTACATATATGACTAATGAATACAAATCAATGAACGGTTGAGTAAGCATAATTCACAAAATCATGGTAAGACTTGAAGTATTAACTCGCCTAATAAATAACCCCACGATATCAAAAAGATTATGTCAATGCCTTATTACCATAATCTAACATATCCAACTGAATCGATCAAATTAAATCTGTAAGGATTTCAATTACTCATTTTGATCATTTGATATAACAAAACATTAAGAGAAAAAAAGGTTGAACAGCGATAATTAAATCTAGATAAAGAGGAAGAAACATCTTCCAATCATATGTCACAAAAAGTTTTTTTGACAGCTAGGTACATTGACCATGCTATAATGAGATAGAACCTAGAAGTCACTCAAAAAAGCACAAGTCAGTGCCAAAAAAAACTCTACCTAGGTCACAGAAATATGGAAGGTTCATCTTATACAGACCTTCCCAGAATTTTTCCATATTTATATTTCAAAAAAAATGAGCACATCTGAGGCATGCAACAAATACCGGAAATGGGTAAATATCTACTGTGTGCTTCTTTATGGCATATAAATGTAATCATGATCGGCATTCATAGTCCCATTCCCCTATTACCAAGCTGCCCCACAACTCATTCATTCCCCTATTACCAAGCTGCCCCACAACTCATTCACACAGCATGACAGCAATTTCAGGCCAATGTTCATGCTTAGCATATAACTATCAGTTATAACCAGTCCAACTTCAAAATTAGGAACCCACAGCTGGATCATCAAATAAACAACATAACAAATCTTTATTCTGGTAGACATATACAATAACCATTATGTTAAGAAATCCACTTATCTGTGACAATAGAGAATTAGATGTAATAGTATATATAACAGATAAGTGCATAATTCGAAGGATCTTACTCGACGGAAGGAGGCAATCAAAGCAATGGGCACCCAGCCCTGATCATCCATGTTGGACCTCAAATAATTATCTTTGACCAAATTATCATCACTGAGATAAACACTTGCTAGCTTCAGCACAAGCTATCTTGCATTAAAAAAACTAAAAAATAATAGACAGGCGTGCCTTCACCTGAAGTAAAAGTCTATTTGCTTAACAATCATATTCGCTAGAGACGTCTCATTAGTAGGAGAGAAAAGCATAGGCGGAGGGGAAGGAACAAGCGGCATAGCCCTGAAAGACTCCTGAGCCATTGTCGGGACATAGATAAAAGGAGACGCCATATCTGCAAAAATCCAGAAACACAAGTTAAAAAAAATAAAAAAATCCCAAAACAGTCATCAAAATCTAAATGAAAATAACAAATCTAACAACTCACCGAATCCCATCTGTCCAGCAAAAACTCTCACGGGTGGGGGCGCCAGAAAAGGAGCGGCCCCAGGTGGCAGAGGAGACGGCATGTACCCCATGGGAGGTGGTACGTACTGCGGGGGATGATGAACCTCTCGACGGTCATGATCCCGCCTGCCTCCATGGTTATTGTGGTAATGCCCATCTCCCCGTGGGCGGGACCCATAATTACCCCTTCTGGAGTTATTATTCCTCTGATTAGAGTAGCTGTTGCCTGCGTGTGACTGAGAACCACCAACTGCTCTTGGGCCTCTAACTGAAGCATCCATAACAGCAGGAACCATCCCATAAGGTACTTCGAAAACGGGAAAAGGTGGTGGCATAGGTAAAGATGGCTGATTGAAAGCAGGCTGAGGTTGGCTACTCACTGAGGAGTTCCCGCCACCACCACCGCCATTGCGATTTCTCGACCTCTGCCTGGTCTGTGGGTGGTTTGCAGAAGAATTACCATGGGCATTATTATTGACTGGTTGCTGAGGAGGTGGAGATGTGATAGTAGCCTAAATTCAAAGGAAAACAGACAAATTATCATGACCTACACCCAAAAGTGCAAATATTTACAACTTAAAAGAGATTAATCACTTCAACAACAGCAGACAAAATTAGATTACAGGGATTTAGTATCCCTGGAAGAACAAATCACAGGAAAATATGCAAACCCACCCTAGCCAATAAATCATATAAAACATTAGATCAGATATATTCTAGGCATATCTTGACCTGTGTTGAAGAGGATAACCCATCGGAAATAGGCCTAGGGCTATCAGATGATGATCTAGGAATGGGCCGGGTTGTTTCAGAAAGGGCAGGCCAGGAAACAGCTCCACCCATAACAGAAACGGGCTCAACGACGCCGTTAACAGGCCTGTTCCAAGCAGGCCTCCTCTGTTGACCAGCATTGATGTCGCCGTTAGCATCAGGGGTCTCGGGCTGGGCTTCCGAGCCCGAACTCTCAACCACAGGGTTTTCCGGAGACTGCTCCGCCAGCGGAGGAGACGAAGAAGACCCAGGATCCCCGGCGGCGGTTGGAGACGAGTTCTGCTCGGAATCTCCGCGGACGACGGAGGCCCAAGCAGAGGTAAGGCTCCGCCGTTGCGACTGGGGACTGCTTACACCACCGCCATTGGATGCGGCGGCGTCGGCTGTAGGCCGCGAGACATCGTTCATCTTTCTAAAGAGAAGAACAAAAAAATCTACACCAAATTTAAAAGGGGAAATTAAATTATTCAGGCAGTGAGAAAATCTATGCACAAAAAAGCGAAATTGTTTGATTAGTTGATGAAAAAAACAACATATGAAGGAATTAATTGAGAAAAATAGAGAAGGTAAAAAAGAGGCGAATGTTTGGCGGTGATCGGAGAATTTGTTTTAGGGTTTCAGCCGTCGGAGTTTTATTTCTCTCTCTAATATAAAGTGATGTGTATATTGTACAACGTTCATTGTGAAAATTGATACACAAAATAAATAAAAAGAAAAACAAAAAAGACTGACCATCTCCTGTACAAACTTGGTTTCATCGTAATCCCAATTTTAGCCCTGTTCTTATATTGGTTTGGTTTGGTGGCGTAAAACAAAGGTTATATTCCTGGACTTTTCATTGCATGACCCATCCATTTAAAATAATTGGTTTCATCGTAATCCCAATTTTAGCCCATAAGAAACTACAATAATTTTCTATTGTCATCCATTTTTAACACTTGCTGAGACACACCAAGTTACATGTAGGCAAAAGTATCAATCTAGAATAATCGTTCTAAAGTCATTTTAGTTTAGTAAAATAATTTGATACTGAGTTGTTCTCCTGTCTGATGTTTGAGATTTCATTTTTCAGTTGATATAGCAACGGATTGCTGCATTCCACAATCTCTGTTCGATTTCTTTCCAAAGCACTTGTGCAGATTTAACGCACAAGAAGGCACGCACTATATCCTTATTGAGTGAGTTGAGTATCCAGTTGTAGACCGTGTAATCGACCTTCTTCAATTGTTCGAACTCTGTTGCATCTGGATCTGGTCTCCTCACTCGTCCATCCACAAAATCGTGCTTCGTCTTTGCACCAAGCGCAATCGTCACAGCTCTCCGCTATGATTGGTAGTTCAAACCAGTCAAGAGAGTCGAGAATAAAGTCATTCCAAGATGATCGGAACTATGCAATAAGAAAGGATTATCACAGCTCTCCATTGTTGTTGTTCATGTTGCGACCTCTTGTCACAACTGTGTTCCAAGCTATATTTTGTGCCATTTCTAATTAGTTTTCTTGCTTTAATACCATGTTCAATGGTAAAGCAAAGCAACAAAGGGGAAGAAGAACACAAGTGGAGATGAAGACTCGATTTTCATTATGTGGGAAAATGCCCTTAGACACTATGAACTACTGATAGAAATGAAAGTACTAATATCCCCTTAGACACTATGAACTAATATATAACTTGGTTAATCCAAATTGTAACAATGGATAGTCGAATTACAGAAAATATGTTTGTCTTGAAGAAACATACGCTTTAATATGAGCAACGATTACTATGTATTTTCTCTTGCTAAGTGAAAACTGCACCATCTACACACTCATCTCGATTAGACGCTCAATCGTCAAGAATCTTATTCTCTAAGATGTGAGATATAAAAGAAAATTATATAAAAGGATTTTTTTTTTTTTTTTTTTTTTTTTTTTTTTTTTTTTTTTTATTTATGTCACCACCAATGCACTTATTATAGTGCTCATAAGATAACATGACATTTCATTGTGAGTTTATTAAATGATATTCATGATGTAAGTTTACATTAACATAACTCAACGTAAAAGTTGATAGAACAAGCCTTAAAATGAATATTTGTAAAACAAAAATGTAATTCAGAAATGCATTCAAGAAGTTCAATTAAAGTTTTGTAAAGTGAAAACAAAATGAATTTTACTATTCACATAACTCATATTCTTTTATCTAAGGATTCACATAAAGTATATTTTCTCTTTTTACATGTAACACTTATTACAACAAAAGCCGCCATAAATTTCTTGAAACATTAATAGAAACCAAATGTCATCTTATAGTTGTCTGCAAATAATATACAAAGCATAGATATGTTTCTCTCATCTGCTTTCTTGAGAAGAAGACCACACGACATTGACAAATAATGCAAGTTTAGCTATTATTAGACAACTCCAATTATTACAGCAACACACAACATAAGGAGACCGCTTATTCTTCCCCTTCCCACTCAACCTTATCTGACAAGAGTGTTTTTGCACAACAGTCTTTGTGGATCCGAAAATAACACTTGGGGCACTCGAAAGCAATGTCGTCGTTGTGTTCCTTTATGGTCTTCCCACAATGGCCACACATGTAGCAATACACTGAAAGCGCGCGTACACAAGCGACGGGGCATGGATGGCCTTGTACACGGACAGTAAACCCAAACTTGATTTTGGAGAGTCGATCGACAGATGGGATGCAATTAAAGTGCAATGACTGTTGACATTTGTGGCAACGGTAGTGCCACTCCCCACTTTGTATGCTATTTTCACAGACCTCGCAAAGTATTGATTGTTCCTTTTCGAGAAAACACCAATGGTAAAGAGGGTGGGGGTCGAATTTACGGTAGCGTACTTGGTTCGGAATTAGGGCGCAAGCTGGATGTATCCCAAAATTGCGGCAGTTGTTGCATACGTAGCTAGTGTCGGGTTTTAATTCCAAGCCACAGTAGCTACACGGTTGTTGGTTGTAAGTTTTCGATTGGAGGATATGGTACTCACCGTGGGACCGGTGCATGATTGAGGTGGGCATGAGGGCGCACACGATGTCCAGAACAAGAGAAGTGTCGTCGTCCGCCTGTGATAAGTAGGCGAATCCGTTACACGTGTAGTTGCAACCGTCACATTTGAACAAATTGAAGGGAGTCTTTTCGCCGCCTGCCTTGCAAGTTAAGAGAGTGAGTGTTTTTTGTCTCTTTCGAGGGAAGTTAAGTATGGCAGGAAGATACGCGCAACAACTGTGGAGGAAGTAATCTTTGCATGGACCATCATTTCTTGATGAGGTTTCATTATGATCAACACAACTATAAAATGAATCGGATGGAGAAATGGGTTGAACACAAGCGTTGCATACACGCTCGACACCACTTTGGTAATCATCATGAAGGATCAAAACATGCTTGTCTAATACTCTCTTATGATCATAAGTAGCAAGATCGGTAGTAAGCCCGCCCCTATCACTGTCGATACTTGTACTAGCAACACGATCGACATTTTTAATGTCGAGGGCCTTCACTAAAAGTGGCGTCACGCTCACGCAGTCATCTTTCATTATTGGCAGGCGAATCGAGTCGGGAATGACCCCTTCATAATAGACAAGCACTGCATATTTATATATATCTTGTTAATAACCATATTAAATTAATATTTCTCAAGGAGTAGCTGGTATTGACCCACAAGTCATGCTACACTACTACTACTAGAGTGGTTTACAGATGACAATCATCTACTACTCTTCTCATTATAATATTACCAAAATCAACCAGCACATGGTTTGGTGAACACGATAGTAAATAAATCTGACAAAGTAGATTAATATTCTCGACTGAGACAACAAGAGCAACAACAAAAACAATAACATTAATAATGATCTGATTTCCGTACCTCTCATGAGTCCATTGGGACTCTTAGCCTTGAAGCACTTGACATGAGCATAGTAATCACAACGGAAACAAGTATAAAACCCAAAACCTTTGAAATCCACCTTCTTCTCTTCTTCCTCCTCCTTCTTAACGCCGCTGCAAATGCTGCATTGAAACTTATCCCGTTCGGACCATCCCTTTACATAAAATAACAGAAGGGGATGCCCGTGAAGCGCCCCGCCGCTGACGGCATTGGGCAGCTTGGCACAGTCGGGATGAAGCCAAAAGTCGCAGTCGACGCACACATAGAACTGGTCCAACAACCCCACCGCGCGGCCGCCGTGCTGGGACCCGCACGCACTGCACCAGTTGGAGGAGAAGGAACCTCTCACGGCAGTCAACTTGTGCTCGTGGCTCCTGTGCATCACCTTGACCGAGACGGCGCACACCGGGTCCAGCGTGAACCCACAGCCGTTGACGCCCTGGCACTCGTACAAGGCACCCTCACACGTCCACCCGCACCTGTTGCACTTTTTGCGAGTATCCATCCAATAATTGTTTCGGTTGAGGACGAGGGACCTCCCGGGATGTAACAACGGGGCCAGCGTGGCAGGGAGATTCGCGCACTCGTCGTGCATAGATCTGTTTCCCGGGGTCGAGAAAATCGGGAGGGTGCAGGTGTCGCAAGCCCAGTCGCCCACAAAGTCGGGATCATGGTCGTTCTCCGGCTCCGGCTCTCGAAAGCTGTGCTGCTTATTGTATGTATAATCACTTGGCTTTTGCGCCATTTTATTTAAATAACTACCCTACTTTTTTTTTTCTCTATATATATAATTTTCTTCGACAATTCTTTGTTCGTTATATCAACATATATATAGGCACCAAAAAGTTAATTATGGTGTGGATAACAGTATAAAGAAAAGAATTTTAATTCCTGCAAGCAAATTAAATAAAGGAAAGTAATCATCTTTTCGTGATGCCTACCGTCTGGTGTAGTTCAAGTATCCCTTGGAGCATATATCTATTGTTGTCACATATATAATGCAAATGTCATACAGATGTGATGAGATAAATATTAATATTTGATTCTTCAATTCAACCTTTTTTTTTTCTCAAAATTTTATGTGAGGATGAATAAAATTGGTGCATTCTACTTTATCACCCAATGAGATCCACTATGAGCATGATAATTATGATAATTATACGTATGAATAAAAAAAAAAATTCTGGTTTTTATCTTTATGCAAAAACTAGTGAATGATATTTCTAATCCCTATACAAAAATTTACTATAGTTTATATGGGTGATGCTTTAGTACTTTCGGATTCTATTGATCAATATTGTAGACATTTATGTAGATTTTTTAGGGAAATTCTAGTGTGGTTTGAATTTTGGATATTGTGTCACAATAGAGTCTGAATTCTCAAGCTTTCTCAATTGAGGGTTTTAATCTTAGGTTATTCTCAACTAAAAATCTACTTTTACATTCAAGTACTCAATTTAAGATTTCAACTAACTTTGTATTGTGACATAATTATGTAAACCAAAATACTAGTAGAAAAAACACTTTTTACATCAGTTAAAACCCCTTTTCAAAACCGATGTGAAAACAAGCAATGTTAAAAGTCTGTCTTTTTTACATTAGTTTTAAATCGATGTGAAAAAAAAAAAATTCACATTGATTTTCACAACCACCGATGCCATAAAGGAAAAAATAGTTCTCAAAAATATGAAAAATCGATTTTATTTAAAACCTTTTTACATCGATTCCTTTAACGACTGATGTAAAGCAAGACATTTAACATCGATTTTCATAAAAACCGATGGAAAAAAGTTTTATGTACATCGGTCATTCATAAAACCGATGTAAATAAAGACTTGTAACATCGGTTTTCACAATAACCGATGTCGTATTACTCGAATTTACATCGGTTTCAAAATAACCGAGTGAACAATGCTTACAGTGACATCAGTTGTTATGAAAACTGACGTGAAAACTTTTTTGTCGAATTTGTCTGCTTACATTGGCTTTGGATTTTTACATTGGTTTTTTACATTAGCTTTTAAAAATCGATGAAAAATCAAGCATTTCACAACAATTTTATTTAACTATTACAATTTTTTTACCTGTAAACCTAAAAATCTATTACTATAAAATAATAACATTCATACATTCAAAATACTCCTACAAATCAACAGTATGTCACATGACAAGTACTAACAACCAAAACATTTCAACAAAGCCAAGTTATAACAATAGTTTTCATATGCACTACACCTAGTCATCAACCACAATTCGCCATAAAGTTCAAATTCTATAAAACGTAGGCAAACTAATAGCTCGACATAGCCAAACTGATAACTCTATTTTCCTATTGAAGTAACCTTAAGAAAGTACTTCGTCCACCGCATTTTTATTTTCTCAATGTCCTCGTCCTAATATGGCTCATCAATGCTCAAAGCCTACATGTTACAAACAAATATTATCATTATAACCTGTATGGAAGTGTGTGATTTCAAGTACAGCAAAAAGTTGATTTCAATAAAAACTTACCTTTTCTAACGAGTCGGTAATGTCTAGTGATGTAATCTCGAGCATATACCCCATCCACATGCTTTCTCTCCTGATTGTTTTCGACACTTGTATTATGAAAAATATAAAAACATCATTTATACTACATAAACTAAATCGATGCATAAAACCAACAAAGAAATAAAATACTATTCCAAAATCAAAACACTTAACATCATTCAACAAATTTACCTTAAGTTGATCTCACTTATTGGGCTTGTCTATAAAATGCACTGTAACATAATAAATATTCGTATTACTTGAAAGATAAAATAAGCCAAAATGTAAAAGATAATATATTTGAAATACATTCAGTAAAGAAAAGTTAACTACAAAATCGATTTAATTTATCAATTTAAAAACATACGTATTAATCTTGATTTTCAACTCTATCTTGGGATCTCTTCTCAACGAGCACAACAAAACCACTTCATTTTTTTTTGGGACAAAGCATCATCAACTGCCAATGTTCTCTGTCAATCCAAAATAAGAAGATAAAAGTATTTAATTGCTACACTTTTTAATTTATATGTATATATAATGTTAATCAAAATAAAATAAAGCAAAGATAAAGTGAATTTTATATATTATTATGTTCTTACTCGCTAATGTACGGTGCAAGGACACACCCGTAATTTCCTTCAGTGATTCTTGTTGCAATATACACTTGTATCTCTTTCTTACTATTCCCCCTTGTTTAAGTTTTGAGTGGGCACAAAACTCCGAACTTTTTTTCTTTCTCGGATTGAGATACCTATTGTAACTCATAATAAATAAATTTTAGAAGCAAATAAAATATATAATGTATATATAATACTAAACTATCAAAGATTATTGAATTAAGCATTTAAAATTGAAAATTATTACCCCTTCCACAACACCGCAGAGTCTACCCTCGCTATGTCTGCCATCTCCGTCCTGCCGTTGACGGCTGATGACAGCCACATCTCCAATTCGTGAATCGACAAGCTGCAGACGGCAGGGGACAACAATCTAAAATCCATGGAGCATGATGCAAACGATTAAATCCTACAACGGGGGGATGACAATCTGAATTTGGATACGGCGATCTGAATATCCCCAATTTAGGGTTAGGATTAAAAATTAATTTGGAAATTTTTGGGAAGAAGACAATGTCCACGTAAAAACCATGTCATCCAGAAGATTTAACCACGTAAGAGCCAAGCTGGACACACTTGCAAAAGTATCACCACCGATGGAATTTGAGTTCGGGTTGCAAAATGTAGGAAATATTATGCTTTGTTTGCTACTATTCAAAATTTCTAAAAAGTGTAAGGTGGTGATATTACTAGCAATTAGGCTAAAATATTATGTGCATAATTAATATGTATAGAAGCTTAAAAAAATTAGATAATATTATCGGTGATTGTTAAAGTACAAAAAAATATGGAAAGGAATCAAACTTTTGAACGTAGTTAGATAATTTCAACAACCAATAGCCCTTTTATTTTTGAAAAAGTTAAGCAATGGTTTTCCAAAATTTTTTATTTTTTATATGCTAAATAATTTAAACAATCCATATAAATTTGAATTCTTTCCAACTGTAAGAAGGTGTTGTAGTTAGGTAAACATGGACACTCAATTGAAAAAAATTTAAAAATTTCATCGATCATATAGGCAAGATTTTTCAAAAAAAAAAAAAATTAAATAAAATTACCAAGTGTAGAAACTTTAAAACTTTTAGGTAGGAATTTAACTTCTATTTTAGGTAAATGCTCCACCCTCTTATATATTAATAGATATCTTGTAAATTACGAATCATAGTAAATATCAGTAAATTTACTAATACTTATACAAACCCACTGCCAAGTCCCCAAATTTACCACTACTTTTACAACCCATTGCCCAGTCCTTGCTTAGACGCTATTGGTTGTGAGTTAAAACTTATTTTAATCGATCAAAATGGAATCATGAGTTAAAATGAGTTGTTTTGAATAAAGTTGATTGAATGGATGAGAGAGAGATTGAAATTAAATAATATTTAAAATATAATAATTAAAGTTGATTGTAAAAAATAGGAGAGAGATGATAAAAGTGAAATGTAGTTAAAAATATGTGAGTGAATGAATATCATGGTTCTGAAATCGAACTTGTTATCGAACCAGTAAAGCTACCAGTTCAAAGGTTCACTGGTCGAACCGGTTCAATGAATATACAATTTGTTATTTATTTTATATATATAATATATAATTATATATAATTTTATCATTAATTTTATAATATGACATTTCTATAAATAAGAGTTCAACAATAGATACAACCGACAGTGTTGAATAATATTGATATTTTTCTTTTAATTTTATTTTTATATTTGAAATTTTTATCTATATTTACGTTACAAAATAGAGAGAATAGAAACAACTCTATTTTAATTTATAAATCAGATTTTAAATTTTTATTATTAATTAGAAAAATAAAAAATAAAACTATGTGCATAACAAATAACAATAAATTGCTTCTTTTTTCTTTAATAAATTGAGAATAGATATAGCTCAACAAATAGCCCAATACAAAAAATAGTATATTTCTTTTAATGAGTACAATTTTGCTCGTAAGGCCCAATATTGGACCAATAAATTCACCAAGTGCATTTATTTGTGAACATATTACACATTGAAAACACAAGTAAAAAATGTGTGGTATTTAAATGACTTCACAATCAACTCTTCACAAGTTCAAAAGCTGTAACCGTTGAACCGTTCAAACCGGTTCGTTATTTTAACTGACTTTGGATCGGTTCGAACGGTTCCTGAGTGGTTCGCATGCCTGCCGATTTTGTGCTGCAAACCGGACTTGAATGAAGGACGATTTTTGGTCGAACCGGTCGGTCCGGTCCGATTTTTAAAACCATGGTGAATAGTGAATTAAAATAATGTGATGTAAGAGAGAGATGAGACGATATTATTGGAAATACTGCACCAAACCCCGCATCGCGCTATGCCCTAGCTTGTTGAGGAGCGCGTGTTATATGAAATGTGAGTGTTACTGCCCTGTGCTTTAAAAAATGAGTGACACCCCCTTTTATTTAATTAACCGATGCACACGCTTCATTTTTTCAATTTGTGCATTAACGGTGTTTTTTCATTATACCTTCCGAATATTATATATATTTATGGTGTATTGAATTTATCACAATATATTGAAAATATGACGAGAAATTGAATAAGAAAAATTTGTTGTCCCTGGGGTTCCCTGAGACCTCATGGGAGAATGAAAAGCAATGCAACCACCACACCAGTCAAGGTTGAGTGCTTGGACATTTTAACATTGAGAAATACCAACTATTTTTGTAATTTGACTAAAATCATATGACTATGAAATTAACCAGAAATACTATTGGGTTTCTCTCCTTAGTTGTATCCACTCAGAAATTTCTCTGAATTAGTGTTAATGATTTGCAATTCAAAACTGAATAATCCTCTCTATATACTAATTCAGAACGTGCTGAGACTAAGTAGCAGACTCGCATGCTTCGGGATCCTATATGGTAAAATTACATGCTTCGTTATTAAGCTTGGGTAGATTTTAATTTACCTTCAATCCAAAAATAATTAGGTTTAGATTATCCATAAATATGTTGATTATTTATGGTCATGTTACATGTATCAATTGCATTTTAATATCATTTCTTATTATAACCATTGAAATGGAAATGTATTTTAAAAGTTAATAACTTTTGTATTTTTTATCAGTTTTACATATATAATATATCAAATTAATCATCTCTTGATGAATTTCGATTTAACATCCATATTGTATGTATAGAAAAAATAATTTATAATTATCTTTATAACAATAATAAAATCATTTTTTAATAAAAATAAAATTATTTATCAATTAATATATTTATATTTCAAGTAGTTATATGATATAAGTTATAAAATTACTATAATATAACACATATTATTTATTACAAACCGGTATAACCGTAAATCCGGTATTTTGTGTGTAATTATACAGTACAAATGGCCGGTATCCGGTATTACCGGCCGTTACGGTACGGTATTTAAATCAATGCTTAATATCATAGCTTAGATCTTGCTTGTTTACAAATATACCAAAAAAGGTTACAATCTCGACTCAAAATCTAACTCAATTTTAACCCAATCTCACTATCCTCACTATTATTGATATAGTAATCCTTACACATCACATCAAAAAATTAACTATTCATCCACTAACATAATTTTAATTATCTATCACTTATAATAATAAAGTACAATTACACATATGAAAACCTGTATTTATTTTTTTTTTCATTTTTGGTTCATAATCACAATAAAAATCAATTTTAAACTTAATTATCATTCAAATCCATAAGGTAGCACATGACAGTTAAGAAAGTAAATTTCATTTGCACATAAAATATTAGATTTTAGTATTTTTTTTTTTTCAATATAAATGCTAAAATCTGATTTCATAAGGTAGCACAATTGAAGTTTTGTTGTAATTGATAGTAATTTAATACTATTAATATTCTAAATCAGTACCCTAGGTGTAGTAAAACTCATTTCACGATTTTCATAACTAATTAACAATCGGGCAATTGTAAATTTTTTTAATCCATCAACTAAAAATTGGATATGTAATAATCCTAAAATAAGCATAATTGAAGATACTGAAGCTCATATTGATAGTAATATGACAAAAATAAAATTCTAAAAAAAGTCCACTAAAGTTAGGAAAATAAATTTCATTTGCAAGAAAATATTAGTTTACGATTCTTCTCATATTGATAGTAATTTGACAAAAATAAAATTCTAAAAAAACACTTCACTATAGTTAGAAAAGTAAATTTCATTTGCAAAAAAAAATATTAGATTACGATTCTTATTTTTTCAATATAAATGCTAAAATCTGATTCCATAAGGTAGCACAATTTAAGTTTTTTTAAAACTATAATTGATAGTAATTTAACCTTATTAAAATTCAAAAATAGTACCCTAAGAAAGTAAAACTAATTTGCACGATTTTATTCCTAATTATAATCGGACAAGTTGAAATTTTTTATAATCTTACCAATAAAAAATTGGATACGTAATGTTAAAAGCATAAACTAAATCTCCAAAAATATTTGCATTGATCTAATTATCAAATGAAACATACATAAATTTCACTATAAATAGACCAATGCAAACAATGATTATTGCATTCAACAAACTCGATTTACGAAGCACATCTTAGAAATACAATCTTTAATTTTTAATTACTTAAAAATGACGCCACTATGGAAATTGATCAAAGATATCAGGAGGTCCAATAGGTCATTGCTCATTTAGAAGTTTTTTCACTTTGCGTGATGTAAACAACATCGATGAATCAATGTTGTTTGGTAAGTCCTGTAATCAATTTTATAGTAAACCTATTTATTATGTTTAAATTCTTTAATATGAATTCTATATTCAATATAATAATGCAATTTTATTATATTATATATTATTTTTAGATGTTATTGGCTTCTGCAAATGCCACTTTTATGTGTAGGGATAAAGAGTATGAACGGATGATTGCCAGTTGTGTGAGCTTCTAAAATGTTAATTTTATGCGTTAAAGGTGACTAATATTTAATTAAAAAAATATTAAATACTTAAACTTTTACGAAACTAAGAATGTTGTATATAGAGAAGTGTTTAATAATATATAATATTTTTTATACGTTGTATTTCTCTCTTTTTTTTCATTATAATCAAATGATTAATTTTTAAGAAAAAATATTTAAACTAAAGTTTAGAAAAAAATTTTGAAGAATAAATTTCACTATGCAGGGCACTGGTAGTACATTAGTATTACTTAACAAGTACGCACTAACACTTACCAATACCCTGGCTCAATCGCTATTCACCGCCCCCCTATTACTACTCACCGCCCC
>BKCP01005516.1:2712144-2728756 GCA_008636005.1 Striga asiatica | reverse complement strand
GGCCGGACAACAATATTTTTTTTTTTTACTTTTTGAAAAAAAATAGCAGGGGCAAAAATATCCAAAAGGAGCGGTACATAATAATAAGGGGCGGTAAATAGTAATGCCCATATCCTGGTAAATTTTGTTTCCCTCCACTAAGGGCCAATACGGAGACACGTGGCTAACTTCCCAGCATTCTCAATCAACATCATTATTCATTTCTTACACAACTTTTCCTTCTTCCCCTTCTTCACGAATTTCCTTATGAAACATTTTCATCTTCAATTCTAGTCACTCTCATAACATTTACATAAACCACTTTCTTTTATTTAAAGGTTTCCAAAAAATATCGTTTCTTCTTTTACATGTAACACTTGTTACGACAAAAATAACCATACTATCCTTGGAATATTAATAAAGAACAAATTTTATTTATAGTTGGTTGCAAATAATATACAAAGCTTAGATTTGTTCCTCTCATCAGCTTTTTTGAGAAGAGGACCATATGACTTTCACAGATAATGCAATAACAGAAAATGTAGCTATTACTACAAAGCAACTCCAATTATTACAACATCACAATACATAGACAGACTACTTATTCAACCCCTTTCCACTCAACCTTATCTGACAAGAGTGTTTCTACACAACATTCTTTGTGGATCCTAAAATAACACTTGGGGCACTCAAAAGCAATTTCGTCTTTGTGTTCCTTTATGGTCTTCCCGCAATGGCCACACGGGTAGCAATAAATCGAAAGCACGCGTACACAAGCAACGGAACACGAATGGCCTCGTACACGGATAGTAAACCCAAACTTGATCTTGGAGAGTCGATCGACAAATGGGGTGCAGTTAAAGTGCAATGACTGTTGACATTTGTAGCAATTGTAGTGCCACTCGTCACTTGGTATGCTATTTTCACATACCTCGCAAAGTATCGACTGTTCCTTTTCGAGATTACACCAATGGAAAAGCGGGTGGGCATCAAACTTGCTGTAGATTACTTGTTCCGGAATGAGGGCGCAAGCTAAGTGTATCCCGAAATTACGGCAGTTGTTGCATGCATAGCTAGTGTCGGGTTTTAATTCCAATCTACAGTAGTTACACTATTGTTGGTTGTAAGTTTTCGATTGGAGTATATGATACACACCGTGGGATCGGTGCATAATCGAGGTGGGCATGATGGCGCACACGACGTCCATAACAAGAGAAGTGCCATCGTCCGTCTGTGATAAGTAGGCGAATCCATTGCACGTGTACTGGCAGCCGTCACATTTAAACAAATTGAAGGGAGTCTTCTTTTCGCCGTCTGCCTTGCAGGTTAAGAGGGTGAGTGTTTTATGTCTCTTTCGAGGGAAGTTAAGTGCCGCGGGAAGATACGCGCAACAGTTGTGGAGAAAGAAATCTTTGCATGGGCTGCCATTTTCTGATGATGTTTCGTTATGATCAACACAACTATAAAATGAATTGGATGGAGAGATGGGTTGAACACAAGCATTGCATACACGCTCGACATAAGTATCATAATGATAACCATCATGAAGGATCAAAACATGCTCGTCTACTACTACTCTCTCATGATCATAACCAGTAGTAGCAAGATCGATAGTATGACCACCCACATCACTGCCGGTACTTGTACTAGTAGAGCGACTGTCATTTGTAATGTCAAGGGCCTCCATCAAAAGTGGCATCACGCTCACGTGGTCATCTTTCATTGGAAGGCGAATCGAGTTGGGAATGACACCATCAAAGATATACTCTGCAAATTTACATATATCTTGATAATAACCATATTAAATTAATATTTCTCAATGAGTGGCTTATATTGACCCAAGAGTCATGCTACACTACCAGAGTGGTTTTAAAGATAGAATAACCCGAAACACACATGTGAAGTATGCATCTACAACTCTTCTCATTATAATATTACCAAAAATCAACGATCCAGATCTTTCCAACACATGATTTGGTAAAGTAGATTAATTCTTGACTAAAGCAACAATAACAACATTAATACTAATTTGATTTCGGTACCTTTCCTGAGTCCATGGGGACTCTTAGCCTTGGCACACTTGACATGAGTATAGTAATCACAATTGAAGCAAACATAAAACCCAAAACCATTGAACTCATCCTTCTTCTCCTCAATGTCGCTGCAAATATTGCATTGAAACTTATTTCATTCGAACCACCCCCTTACATAAAGCAACATAAGTGGATGCTTGTAAAGCGCCCCCGCCTTTGACGGCATTGGGCAGCTCGGCACAGTCGGGATGAAGCCAGAAGTCGCATTCGGCGCACACATAGAACTGGTCCCAGTGCAATGACCCCACCGCGCGGCCGCCACCGTGCTGGGACCCGCACGCACTGCACCAGCTAGAGGAGAACGACCCTCTCACAGCCATCAGCCTGTGCTCGTGGCTCCTGTGCATCACCTTGACCGAGAGAGCGCACACCGAGTCGAGCCTGAACCCACAACCATCAACGTCCGGGCACTCGTACAAGGTGTCCCCACACTCCCACCCGCACCTGCTGCACATGGGAGCATCCCTCCGCCAACGATGCCTTTTTCGATTGATGACGAGGGAACCCCCAGGATGCAATAGCGGTGGGGCCAACGTGTCTGGGGGGTCCACGCACGTGTCGTGTGTGGATCCCATGTACCCGTCGTCGTTTGTGGATTTTGTGTAGGGGGTCAAGAAGATCGGGAGGTGGCAGTCGATGCAGTACCGCCTGACCTCCGGCTCCGAGTTCCGGAAGTTGTGCTGCTTATTGTATGTATAATCATTTCTTTTTAGCGACATTTTTTTTTTTTTTTTTGGTTATATCAACATATGAAGCTAGAGATACGTATATATAGGCACCGGAAAGTTAATTGTGATGTGGATAACTGTACAAGAAAAGAATTTTAGTTCCGCAAATTGAATAAAGGAAAGTAATCATCTTTCTCTTGATGCCTACCCTCTTGGTGTAGTTCAAGTATCCCTTAAGAGAATATATTTATTGTTGTCACACATAAGCATATGAAACTTTGTCTCAGAAAACATTTCCCTAATACAATTGTCATACAGATGTGATGAGATAAATATTAAATTTATCTCATCTTATGCGAGGGTGAATAAATTTGGTGTAGTCTACTTCATCACTCCAAGTTACAATTATCCTCCGCTTGCTTCCAGTTTAATCCTCCTTCACCGAACAGACTAAAAAGAAAAAAACGCTTTTTCAATATTTTTATCCACGCCTGTAAAAATTAAAAGTCTCCTTAATCCGTTCTACTCGACTTGGAGAAAGCGTACTTCTTTTGGATTGGAACCGAAGGGATGGACTGATATTGCCTGTTCAAAGGAAACGTAGTAGTTCACAAGATGTTCCTTTATTTTCACAGGATTTTTAACGTGCCCTCAAGGACAAAAAGCTTTCTGCTATTGAAACAATTGAATATTTCAGTATTGTACAACAATTTACAGTCACTTTATATAAGCTAACATTTGGTTTTCTCAAGTTACAAAATGTGGCTCCCAGCTGTCTACATCCTCTATCCTATGACTCAACATATCTTCTTAACCATGTAGTAATGTATAGGGTGTCGCCTTGAAAGTTTATTTTCAACAAATGAAATCCCCTCTTGAAACGTACACCATTCTCGAAATTCTCACAACACAAATGCTGTTAAGTCGCAAATTAGTCGACACGTGACAAGAGAATTGTCAATGTCTTATATCACCTGCCCAGTAAAAGAAATGAAGGAAAATCACAATTTCTAAAAGATGGGCATACAAAGCAATCATCATTAGCATTTAAATTGGCATAATGGACAATTGGATATCTAGCAAAGTAAATAAAGGTGACACGATCGCTATACGTTTGCTAAATACATGCCGAGTTTAAATTTTACCTCAAGAGAAATTCCTAGACTTTGTATTCACCAACATGCATCCACTTTGTTGAGGACCACTTATTCCCTTTGATAACTGGGCAACCACCTGGGATCAAATTTCAGAATTGATGGTCAAACATTAAAAATGACTAAAAGAAAGTAGGTAAGAACTCAGAGACACAAAAACATTTCATAGACACGAAAGCATTCCTTAAATGTAAGAAGATAATATGTTTCCTGGCATAGGTAATTTTTTTTTAAAGGAAAAAACTACGATTTGCACCTAGATAGGATAGGGCTACATTTTTCAGGTAATATGAACCTTGATAAAAAGTTTGTAACAACTGCAACATCCTGTACTAGAATAGATATATAATATCGCGAAAAATCTTGCTTGATACTTTTCTCCTCAATTATTTTGGGTCCAATATAGCATCATATAGGAAAATCAAATTGATGAAAAATCACACACTTGGACAAAAATCGAGACTCACCATGCAAGCTTGTTGGATCCAGAGTAGCATCGGGCCTCATGCTCCAAAAAAGTAATGCATCACCCATTTTGGGCTTCACAGAAAGGCCTCTTTTAGCACACTCAGACATCTCATTCCACCCTGGCGTGTTGCTGAAATTGCCCATGGCAGCCGGAAAAACTGTCTCACCCCCTTCTTCAACATCTGACCTGCATTGGGTACCTCATTTCATTAGAGTACAGTATTCACCAAAATATAGATAATCTGGGAGCATTAATATAAATATGGAGTACTTACAAGTACATAAGTAAAGTAGCTATGCGTTGACCCCCGTTTTTCGTGTTGAATTCATCAAGAAAATAGTCATAATGGGGCTCGTACTTTTGTCCCTCTTCATAGTGAAGAACTTGAAGACCTTCTCCATGGTCTGTTGTTATGACGAAAACATAAGGCTGCTGTTGCTTAGGATAATATATAATAAGAGGGCGAAAAATGAAAGGAAACAAAAGAAAAAATATAATAAAATATTATCACTTGCAGAGCTTCATTCTATACAAGAGCTGACAAACAAGGAATGCTGAGTACTTCGGAATGTGAGAAAGAGACTATCCTAATGCCATTTAATTTTTATCATAAATTTCAATCCAACTCTCAGAATTTGGAAATTAGGACATTATTATCGGACTAAAAGCTCCTATGTTTGAATTTCATGTAATTACAGCAATTATAACAACCAGTTAAATTGAGACACATAAGCTGCCTCACACATGACAAACCACATAGCGCAGATTCCTTTCCTAGATGTGCACTTAAATTCACATGCCTGCAGGTATGAAGGTATAGTCCGCAATTCGTTTTTCGATATCTCTGATGACTTTATCCATCCCTCTCCTCAAGAACATTCCAGAACTTGTCCGAACCCTGAATGTGATTTTGCTTCTTTATAAGTCCCAAACATGGGATAACTGAAATCTAAGTTCCAGAGACAATTCAAGTACAATGTGGTGAAACAAAAAACACTGATATAATTAATAAAATACGTATAGAGCATTAAACCTGCTATCTTTACTCTTGCCGGTCTTGCTATCAACCACTGAAGATTTCACCATGTGAGGTTTTGCAAGACTTATCAGATACTCACATTCTTCCTTAGACTGCCAGCGAAAAGTAGTCAAGTTTCAGATAAGCATTATCCCAACATAAGCTAAATCCTATTAAGAGAAATAGCAGTACTAGAACAAACAAACACGCCCAACCGAAATGCATTCTGATCTACATTTAAAACCCTTCAAACCTAACGAAAAAGGAATCACCAAAATTACTAATAAAATTAACAAAACTCACCAAGAAGTTGTGATACAAGAAAGCCCTAGGCTCCCACGATAAAACCTCCGTCCACTGCTCACCTCTTTTCCCCAATCCTTCTCCTTCACTCTTTCTCAATCCTTCTCCTTTACTCTTGCTGTATAAACATTAATAAACAATGCAATTGGTAATCCGAGACATATCAATAAAAACGCAATGCTAAAACTGAAAAATGAAAATAAAGTAAAAATTTACATGGCTAATTCCAATCGCTTCAATTTGATTCGATCGCCAACAGTGGAAGATTTCTCGTCGGAGCCTATCGGAAGAGAGAGGATGCCAAGGCCGAGGAGCATCAGGAGCACCACCGACAGCATTAACAGCATGAACAGCACCAAAACCACCGTAGAGGATCTCTTTCCCTGATGCCGATTTCCCCTAGCCCTCGCCATTTGTTTGTTGGTCAGTGAAGTTTAATATGGACAAATTAAATGAAAAATCCTGACGACTGACAAGAATATATAAGAACAACTCTTGTGTTCTTGTGCCCGTGATTGGTCTGTGTAATTTCGAACGGGGAAGAAATAAAATTTGGTAAACTAAATAAGCTAACTTATAGCTTATTTATTAGTTTATAAGTTTTCTGTATTCAAATAAGTCTTATTTTATTAGTTTATAAGTTTTCTGTATTCAAATAAGTCTTATTTGGTAGGATGGGCTTATTTAAAAAGCTCGAGCTTATTTGATAAGCTTCTTTATGTAGATTTTTAAATAAGCTAGTTGAATTTTTTATTTCAGCTAGCTTATCAGCTAATTTTACCAAATACTTTTATCATATAAGCTAGCTTTTCAGCTATATGTCATAAGCTAAGCTAAAAAATTGGTGATAAGCTATCAGCTAGCTTATCAGCTAGTTTTACCAAACATAGCCGTAAAGGTCGATTACAAAAATGTAAAGAGTTTGAACGATAAGTGCGATATAAATTTTTCAAAAAAATCTAATTATTTTTAACCAATCATTTTGTTCTTAAATAAGAATAATTATTTTCAAAATATTTTTTTCTATATCTATATAATAAGAATAATTATTTATTAAAAATAGTAATAAAATTTTAGGAGCAATTAATGCATACATTTTTTATAAAACTTTTTAAATGTATGCATTAATTGCTTCCATATACACGTTTTTAAATAAGATCAAATCAGATATGATAAAAAATATTATTTTCTTAAATAATTTTATTAATATCTGCAATAATTTATTGATATCCATTATAATAATTACAAGATTGATTTTATGCGATTCATATTGATAATATTTTGGTCAAGATAAATATTAAAACATATTTTAAGTTCTAACCATAATATTAATTTTTTTTTTTCACAATCTTCACTTTTTATCCAAAAAATATTTATAGAAATCCGTAACAGGTTAGGTAGAATTTTTTTCTTCGAATTGATCAGGCGAAATCAAGTTGGTGAATTAATTTGCCAATATAATTTTTTCTTAAGCTTTATTTTGTTATATATATAAAAAAAATTATTTTTAAAATTAATATAAATTAACATTTAAGAGATAATGACTAGATACAATAGTTTTACTAATGGTCAAAAATTAAAATTGAAATATATTAACTGTTCTTTAGAATTTATTTGTATATTATTAGCAAGCAGGATTATTTTATATCATTTTTCTGTTATTTCTTTATATAATAAAATTCTTGTAAAATATATATTCATTGTTGAGTATGCTAAATAAACTATAAATCCTTATAATACAAATTAGAAAAATATTGATTATAGAAGGGATTGAGTTTTTAGCATTTGCTAAATCAAAGTTGTTTAATTAGTATACAAAATTAAATTCTAAAAAAACATGGGTGTCTATTTTTCAAAATATTTATACATTATTTAACTTTAAATTTATTTATATATTTTAAATTGATTACATAAATAAATAATACTAACGTGCATTAAATATTTTTCATTACATAAAATAAAAAGAAAAAGAAGGCGTACAACTTCTATAACTTTATAAATGGTAGTGCCATTATATGACAACAAAGTTGACAATAAAAATAATTACGTATTATATGATGAACAAAAATAAGTAAAATTGTTATTTTCAATTATATCAATGAATAAATATATATATATATATATATATATATATATATATGTATATATATAGTGGCTCCAGGGCGTGAGGTCAAGTGGTGACTAGTGGAGGGTGAAACTCTCTTTGAAGCTAGAAGTCACTGGATTGATCCTGACTATCGTGAGAAGTGTGAGTGAGGCATTGCACTTATCCTGGGAGGATTAGTCCCACCCCTTTGCGTGGGAATCCCCTAGGCTTGATAGACCCTTTACTGTGAGTTGGTGGGCTGCAGTGGGTGGTGAAGCCGTGGAGTGAATGTGGAGATACCTCCCAGTCAACAAAATAAATAAATAAATGTGTTAGTGATATAATATATTAATTATTTTACAAGCTAATCATAACATGCTCATATTTAATGTTCTAGCTAAAAAAACAACGTTGATTAAAAGAGATGGAAAATAGATTATAACCCTAGTGTTCTTTAGACTTAACGTTGATTAAAAGATGTGAAACATAAATTATGACTTTATTGTTTTTTAGAGTTAACGCTGATAAAAAAATGTAGAAAATAGATAATAACCCTACTTTTTAGACTTAAACGGACAACTTGTGAAAATAACTCATTTAATATCTATGTCTCGTACATCGACGAGGTATGTACTAGTTTAATCTAATCTCACTAACTTCAATATTATTAACAACAAACAAAAACAACAACAAGCCGTTAAAATTCCACTAAGTGGGGTCGGCTATATGGATCGCATGTCGTCATTATGCTCAATCAAAACACATATCATCATTCAAATTGAAATATTTAAAATCATTTTTTATTGTTTCCTTCCAAGTTTTCATAGGTCTTGATGTAGCGTGGTGGACGATTCGGAATACGAGAGTAAAACTCACAAGATTTCTATTAATGTCAATGAAAGTCAATCGACTATGATGAACCTAAATATATAGAGTCCTAAGTCCCCGACATACTTATCTTGCCTAACAAGTTAGGCGAAATATTTATTTCCTTACCAAACTAGTTAATATAAACTAGGAATAATAATAAGGATCAATAATAATAAAAAATAAATAATTTAAATCCGGAGCCTATCATATTTCTCTAAAAACACGATCGCAATCTCGTCTCGATCATCCTCCCCCGGTTGAGAAGGATTCGCCCTCGAATCCGGACCGGTCTTATCTCCATCGGAATTATCCACAGTAAATCGCACCAAATACTTGACGTTGAACACGTCAGAAGTGTGAATGTGCGACAGAAGGCGTAGACAGTAAGCATTCAAATTAATCTTCTCAACAATCTTGAACGGCCTGATCTTCCTAGCAGACAACTTGTTATGCTCGTGGGTAAAAAATCAGTCCTTATTCAAAACCTCCCACACAAAGTCGCCCACCTCGAATTCCATGTGCCAGCGACGAGCATCTGCCTAGCGCTTATAGGGGCGTCGTTGTTTCCTCCAGTCGAGCTCAAGTCGTGGCATGGGTCGTCTATAAATTTGCGATAAGATTCGCAGCACGTCGGTCGTTCACTGCGGAGGATGGCAAGGTCAGCAGGTCCGAGGGACCACGCGGCTGCAATACACAGTCTGAAAATACGAAAAACCCGTGGCTCGACTCACAGTCAAATTATGTGCGAACTCAGCTTGACTCAGACGCTAGTCCCAACTCCTCAAGTACTCACCCACCAGACAACAGAGCAAATTACCCAGCGAGCGATTCACCACCTCTGTCTGCCTGTCCATCTGCAGATGATAAGCACTGGAAAAGTCCAAATAGGTATTGGCCATACTCCATAAGCCACGCTAAAAGAAACGGAGAAAACGAGTGTCGTGGTCTGAGACAATAAAGGGTGACAGCCCATGCAAACGATAGACCTCCCGAAAGAACAACTGAGACACATGCACATTGCACAGCATCAGTTGTGCGGTTGCATGAAATGAAGTGTACGATTTTGGAGAATCGACCCACCACCGAAGTCCATGTTGATCGCGCACTAAGGCTAGGATGGAATAGTCAAAGGGAGATATAGACCAGCATTTAACGCGACACGCTTTGACACTTGGCAGACTCGACAGTGCCCCCACATAGCGCGACACATTGCGCCACAGGGATGGTCAGAAGTACGATTATCGAACCAAGTCAATGATCACGTCTCACGTGACCTGCGCCATGAAGGTCGACAACCAACTTCAACCAGAGGCTGCAATCCGGCATATATAGCCGCACACCTCGAAACAAAAATCCGTTAGACAAGACATAATCCTCGAAAGGCCTAGAAACCAAATGGCACAGAATCATTCTGAAGAATAGATCGTCCGTGTAAACGTCGCGCAGCATATCGAAGCCAATCACCGAAACATGTATATCAGTCAAAAGCAACGCCCGACCTGCCGCGATCGAAAGTCGGCATCGCCGACCGGCCGATCCCAGAATTCTTTTAAAAAATTTAATAATAATTTTACTAATTGGAAAAAAAAAAAAAAACATATCGGAAGAATCATGAGACCTTTCCCTCGGTCGTGGTGACGATTTGCCATTTTTCAGAACTTTTTTAGTGAGAATCCGGACGGAGGAGGTTTTGAGAGATTTCGAATTTTTATGAAAGAAAAGAAATTATGAGAGGGTCAATACGGTCAAGAGGGATACGTAGTAAATAGGGGCAGTAAATAGCAATTCACAAATATTAAGTGATACAGAACGAGATGCGATAATATTTTAATATATTATTTTGCAAGGGTTTGAAAAAATTATGCTATAAATGCAGAATGAGTGAAAACAACAACTCCAAACATAGGTATATGATATTAGAAGGAGAAATTAATTAGTTATTTGTTGAACAATTATGTCAATTACGAAATTAACAAGAAAAAGTAAAACATTCCTAGCATGAAAATATAAAAATTGAAATAATGGGTAAGTTAATTAATAATTTATTGAACATTAAAAATAAAAACTAGCACTAAAGATAATTTATTTTATTTACATATTAAAAACCTAGCATCGCATGAATTTGTGCACAAGTTATTAGCATGGAAAGATTAATTCAATTTAATTTGATGTTGATCAAGAAAGAAATGAGAATACATAAAGTTGGCTTTATTCAAATTAATGAATTCTCTAATATTTATAGGCGGATAGCATGAAATTAATTAATCATTCATCCAAAGCGAACAACTTTTGTAGCGAGGGCGGCATCTCTCTCGTGCCCAATAGATGCCTGATATGAATGTGATTCATTTCATGACTTTCCATTCCCACATCGTAAGTAAATCAAATTCAATCTTAATAAACTCAACTATATTTATCTTCTATTTCTTTAGTTGATGAAAGGAAAATTTAATTAAATTCATCTCTCCATTATTTTTTTTTTTAGAATATAACTCATGCCTTATTAATACCACCATTCAGCTACAAAAATAAATACATATGAAAGAAATGGCCATACATCATACTCAAATTTTGTCAGTAACTATGTTAATAATGGGATTTGCAGTTTTTAATATTGATATCGCCAATGCCCAAAATCATTCTTCACCACTAAAAATGTTGTAAATATGCACGCAAGGCTGACCTTAAACTCTTCTGCAAGATTATGAATACGAAGATAAACGATTCAATTTCAGTGACAGACGTGGCTATAGTTTGTGATAACCCTCTTCCCAAGGGTACAAAATGTGGATGTAAGTCTACAGCTTTACCTTTACTTCATGAACTCCTAATCTCAAGAAATTAAATATTATGCATGTATTGTATTTAAAGAATTAAACTCAAACCAAAGACTATTAATTTAAAACCTACTTCCAAAGGCTAAAACCTATGCAAGAAATTATATATTTAAACCTTCACATTAATTTTAAACCAAAAACACTTCCAAAGGCTATTACTAGAAATACTTGATCACTTTTATAAATTTGAATGAATTGATAGATCACTGTACTAGTATAAATGATGTAATCATCTCAAAGTTTCAGCTCAATTATCTATGGTGCAGATTACACTGTGAAGTAACGAATCAAGAACTAAGGGAGACTCTTGTTATAAAGAATTATATGGTAAAACATGATTCTTGTGTAATAATTTATTGTGTACGATTTGGCTGAGATTCGTGTAATAAAATAGGACTATAACAATATATTCTTTCTCTTTAATTATATCCTTACAAGTGGTGGTGGTAATTGTTAGAACACAAGTTAAATAAAATTAAGTTTCACCCGATTTTGATTGATTTTTAATGGTTAAAAATTCAATTCGGGTTGAAGTAAATTGTGCAGAAGAATTCTACATTCCAAGTAGATACTCTTGGTATATTTATTTTTTTAAAACTGATTTTGGTGAGTGGAAAATAAATGATTAAAGATAGTCGTTAATAGACACATAAAACATTGTTTGTGGGATACGAAAGGTCAAGAGACTTATCCCACATTAGATTTCCAAATGAGGATAACTCTCCTTATTATAATAAAGAGATTTGGAGATGTCACACCACCACCAAATTTATACATCAAGTAATGGTGTTGGTTTAGGCCACATGTACTAATACGCGGTCACCTGCCGGCCGACTCAACTCGGCTTGGGCTCGGGCACGGTCTTGGATCGTGGCCTTGGATCTAGGTACTTGGCAATTGGACTGTGGCTAAACTTGGAGGGTTTGTGTTGGTGTTGGGCTTAGGCCTTCGGCTCAACCCCTATGATCTTTTTGCTGCAAATTTATTTGCAAAAATATGGCTCATAATAAAATACAAACTGAGTTGGATTTAGACATTGGTTTTGACCAACCCATGTGGACCTCTTAGATACAATGTATCTACACATGTTGACTCCCCTAACTATTTCAGAAGGTTATCAGGTGGAATAAGTGTGTTAATACCTGAAAATGACACGCTAACACCTGATTGTTTTTCTGCCCATTACAACTGCCATCAGTGGGTTGTTGCATGACTTAATTGACTGATGACCAAAGGTATCTGAAGAAGATATATAACATGATCTTCATACTTATTATTATGAAAAGTCTCACGCATCAATAGAGATGTTAAATGGTCCTTGGACCAACGGGCCGGCCCGTTTAATCCGAAAAAAACAGGGTTAGGGCCTTTTATTGCCAGCCCGTTTAAATCCGGGCTTTTTAGGCCCGAACCGTTTAGCCCGAAGCCCGTTAGGGCTAGCCCGAAAACCGCTAGGGCAAGCCCGTTTAACTTGGGCTGGGTGGTGTATATGTTTTTAGAAAGGTAAGTAATATGTCTCATCCTTGTATATTACAAGTTTGATATTCTACTTCACATGTAATTATGAGTTATAATGTATTATTATTATTATTTTGATAGATAATTATTAACAAATTTTATTCTATTTCACAACAAAATATTTAAGCCAATCAGAACAGCTAATAAAAAACAAATGAGACAAAAATCTAATACATAGAATATAGTGATAGAATATAAATTCACCAATATGTTATATTGTAAAAATTCCCGAAGCGTACCAAATAACTAGTCAAATGGTAGTTATAAGTAATAGTTCGAACATTTTTTTTCTTTTGAGAAACAATATGTTATTTAAGAATTTGTAATGTGTGTTCATATATGAAGTGTAGTTGTATATATATATAGTGGTAAATAGTAAATAACCATTGAAAAAACCGTTAACTAGGTGTTGTAATTTATTATTATTATTATTATTATTATTATTATTATTATTATTGTTATTATTATTATTATTATTATTATTATTGTTGTTGTTGTTGTTGTTGTTGTTGTTGTTGTTGTTATAGCCCGTATAACCCGAAACCCGCTAGGTTTAGGGTTAGGTCCTTTTTTTGGTAGCCCGTTTAAATCCGGGCTTTTTAGTCCCGGACCGTTTAGCCCGAAGCCCGCTAGGGCTAGCCCGTTTAACATCTCTACGCATCATACATACAATACTCAGTTCTGAACTATGTTCAAGTTCGTTGTAGCTCATCATACAAACCAATTGACTGGAAACGACTATCATCATCATCATCATCATCATCATCGTCATCATCATCATCATTATTATTACTATTTATGNTATGTTTATAACCGGAAAAGATAGAAAAATGAAAAGAGTTTTATTAATTTTTTGCTAATAATATGCATATATATAAGTGGGTTCAAATGATAAAGGAGCACAATGAAAAAAATAAGAATGAATCTGTACCATTAGATCCATCAAGGCAACGGTCATGATCAAGTCAAATTTTAATAAGTGGTAGTCAAACATGAGTGGCAACCTCATAAATAATTGTACATACATTTGACCACTTAGTAGGAGTAAATCAGACATTTTAAAACCCTCACCGTGGGTCCCACCACTAACCCCATTAAGTCACTAGCCTACTCTCTCACACACATAAACACACACCACACACACCTGCACACACACACACACACACACGTATAACAAACACAAACTCCAAACCTCAAATTGCCGCCCGACCATCAACGGCGCCGCCGCCTCAAGCATCGCTAGTCACGTCACTGCCGACACCAGTCTCGCATCCGCCACAGCCCGCCACCACGGTCACCTACCCTGTCGGCTCGTCAACAGCCCCGCCACGACCAATAGAAACAAATCCCCAATGTTGCAGGTGTGGCCCCTACCGGTATCCAGCTGCAGGGGCATGCAGCCGCCGGCGATATGCTCGCCAACGAGCTCAGCCCGTCGGGCGATTAGGTGGTTGACAAAACCAAGGTGGCTGAGGACGGAAGCGTCACGGCTTTGGGAGCGGTGGGCAATGGACAGGGGTATGCAAGAGAAGCAGGCTGCCCCCGGTAGTGGAGATCCGACCAAACCCAACTTAGGCGACGACGACAACTGGAGAGAGCTGGCGAGGGCAACCTTGAGGCGGGGGCGTGGAACTCTTGACGCCGGCCCTAAGGTCGCGGTGGTCGTTGGCGGTTTGACGGAGGAGCAAAGAACTGCAAGATATGGTTTGGGTATGGGGGCTTCAGTTTGAGAAATTGATAAGTTGCAAGGACGTATTTGGAATTTCAACAATTTTATTATATTACATCTTAATCCCTAGGTTTAATATATAATTTATAAAAATACTAAATGCACAATAACAAGTAATAAAATGCACCCTAGAAATACATGAAATGCACATATATTGTGTGCTTAAGAAAGATTAAGCTCGAGTCATATACACCTTACAAAATATGTTATATTATTATAAAATTACATAATTGTTATTGCCTAAACATTTATAAGTTTACAAATTTACCAATTAGCCCATATTATACCAAAATGTCAGAACCGAAATTATCGAGTTGAGCTTTTGAAAAAAAAAATGATCGACTATTTTTTATTTAGGTCTAGGGTGCATTCTCGCACTAAATAATTTGCAATTCATGTAACACTGTTGTGCATTCACACCTCATACAGTTTTTAATGATTTGTCCCAAACCAAACTAAAATAAAATCGAAACAATCGATTTATTAAATTGGTTAAACAAATTACCTTAAATATTCAAAATAATTTATTATTTATATTATAAAAATATATTGAGTATTTTAAAATTTATATTTAATATTGTACATTATTTTTGGTTGAAATCAATAGTGTGCATTCCCACAGACACTAATGTGCATTTCGTCTAACATTATTGTGCAGTATATTTGAACGGTATTTTTTATGTGAATTTCAATTATAAAAAAACTCTAATAATGTATACTTTAGTCACCATTATTTTGCATGTATTAAATTATTTATATAATAAATTATATATTTAACAGTTTTAATTTTTTATAATATTTTATATTATTTTTTTAACATAATAATATATATAGATAAAATATAAAAAAAATCATGTTTTATATAGTTCAATCATTTATGTTAATTCTTTTTTTTTTTTATTTTTTGTAAAAAAGAGAAAACAAAATCAAACCAGAATAACCAAAAGTTTAATATCTATAAAAATTGCACCCTGGAATAACAACTCTTTTTTCATATATATAATGTGCAGTATGTTGCGTTATAAAGTGCACCATATTGTTGTATAAAGTGCAACGTGTTGGTTTATAAAGTGAAATATTGAAATTTTAATACGTTATCATGTTTATGCTTTTTTGTGTATAGCTGATGTGATTGATATTAAATTATTATGTAGATCTATTTTTTTAAATTTATCTTGCATAATACTTTGACGAGAGTTATTGAAATTAATTGTGTAGTGTGGTGATCGATATATTTTTATGTGCATTTGAATATTAGAAATTCTTTTAATGTGTACTTCAATCAACATTATTTTACATTTATCAAATTATTTATACAATAAAACTATATTTGGTATCTATATTTCTTATTAAATATTTTATATTGTTATGAGACGAGAATTAATAATACATATAGATAAAATATAAATATTATTTTTTCTATCATTCGATCAGTTCTGTTATTTTATTTTTTTAATTTTTATGCTTTTAATTTTGTAACTAAGGTTGAAACTGAATCAAAATAACCGAAACTTTAATATATGTGAATATGTACAATGTTATACTAACGTGCATTCTCGAACGCATTAATGTGCATTTGGTTCAACATTATATTTTTTCGGTAAAAATAACCGAGATTTTAAAAGTAAAAAACAAATAATCGTAGTTTTTAGTTCAGTCGCTGTTGTGCAGTTTGACTATCATTAATGTCCAATTGGTATAACCATATTGTGCACGGTCTTGATCGTTATTGTGCAGTCTGAATCTGTCTAACTTTTGTCTGAAACTAAACTAAAATTTGAAGCAAAGTATTTCGTGATTGGTTAACCGAATTTACAAATATAATTGAAATAAAATATATTTTATTATAAAAATATATTTAGTATTTTTAATATTTATATTTTATTTT
>BKCP01005516.1:2687851-2706446 GCA_008636005.1 Striga asiatica | reverse complement strand
GATTTTGACCTACAGAACTAACCGGAAGTCCGATTGAGACGTACAGTATACCCAGACGACCGTCTCGACGAGAGCTTTCCATCGCCGCCGACGTCGCCGGAATCCGACGCCGCACGCGCCCTCACGCGCCGCCGGAAGGTGTCTGACAGCAAAATTTCGTTTTGATCTGTTTGCATCCGTTTGATCCAGTTTTGATCTGATCTTGTTCGTGCAACCCAAGACGCGTGTTGCGGTCAATCAATTGCGGTCAACCGTTCGTGGTCAACCAGATCTACATAAATCTTAAGCCGTAAGTTCTCTACGACAAACCTTTAGATCCGCTGCGAATAGGTTTACGTTTGCTATTGAATTCGTGATTTGTACATAACGAGATCCTCACAGATCCCAACACATAGAACCCGCGGGGCGACGGCGGCGCCGAAAAGTCGCATGGATGGGACGCGGTGGCGGCGCTGATATGACTTCGAGCAGCAGCAGCAAATGATGAGAAGGCAATGCAGCGGCGGTAGAGGGTTCTCGAGCGGCGGAGATTGGAGTCGATCCTGGCATTCTCGAGTTGTACGACACTGCGTCAGGTGTTGTCGTGCTTGCTGATTTCATGAGAAGAGCCGCCATGCTCAGCTACCGGAAAAAATACGAAATTTAAAAGGTCCTACAAAATCGACGGTGGCTAGTGACGGGTCCGACGGTGGTTGTGGGTGGCACTGGGTGGGCCGCTGACATGAAAGTCGACGGCGATGGCGGGTCGTGTGTGTGTGTGTGTGTTGTGTGCGTGTGTTGTGTCCATGTGATGTGTGTGTATCGTGTGTAGGTGGCGTGGTGATGTGGCGTGGGATCCACTGAGGGGTTGGTTGGATGTATATTTGTAATGTCCGAATTACCCTTAATGAGTGTAAGATTTTGACTTTTTTTTTAGCTATTGGATCATCCGATATTGTTCCATGTCGCATGCAATCCTAACATAAAGTAGTGAATTTATAATATGTCACAACATAAGTAACTTTGATTTGTTCTCTGTAAAATTAACATTCGTATAGCAAAGCATTTTGTTGCATATATCCAAATTTGATTTACTTTTAAGTCCTTTCGTGAGCATAATACGGTATGTTGACAATAATTAACTTATGGACTCCACAGAAGAATACTCACTACAGAGATGGGAAAGTGCTTAGAAGAAAAGTCATAAGCTGCCAGAAGCAAACCGTGAATTGTTGTTGATAGAAATTAACATTGTTGTTGACAGAAATTAACATAGTATGCCGAACTTGTAGTCTTTTCATTGCATTCTGAATATCCTAGTCCCCAGAGAGATTAGAAAAAACTAGAGACATATTTTCACATCAACCTCTCAATTAACTTGCACAGTCAGCGAAAACAATAGAAAAAACTAGAGACATATTTTTACATCATGAGCCTCTCAATTAACTTGCAGAGCGCATGTATGTTTTTATGCTTCTTTGCTATATCTCATGACATATATGGCCCAAACAATTTTCTAATACTCACTGTTTATCTAGCGGAAGTTCACAGCTAATGTCGACTCTAAACCCCGGTTGAAGCTGTTGGAATTTGAAATAGCAAGAAACAAGAAAGATGATCTTCATGCTTAGAATAATTCTGTGATATGAAAGTTGCTCTTTGATTGATCAATCATGAGCTGAAAAACGCAGCTCTCCCCTTTTATATACAAGACAAAAAGAGCCCTAACAACCAAGTTACCTAGAGGTGAAAAGGACAAGTGAAAAATTCAAATGGTATCAATATGGCATATTCTCTTATGAGCTGGTTTTTGTCTTTGCATGGGATGCATGAGATCTTTTCTCTTGGTCTATATGGACCAGCTTCATGGATGGATTGTTTGGACGTGCGTGAGCAGTATATATTTCATCATCCCCCCTCAATTTTATGAAGGAACGCGGGACAACATTTAGCTTGTTCCGAAGGCGCGCATAAAATTGGCCAGAAAGTGGTTTGGTGAAGACATCGGCAATTTGATCGATGGCAGAAACATGTTGAACCTTAATGATGTTCTTCATTACCTTCTCTCTTATGAAGTGGAGATCCAACTCAAAATGTTTCGTCCTAGAGTGAAAAACCGGGTTACTTGATAATGAGACAGCTCCAAGGTTATCACTCCAGATTGTGCAGGGCTGAGATGTTTGAATGCCAAGCTCTTTGAGTAAGGACTTAATCCACATTACTTCACAAGTGACACCTGCAATGCTTCTATATTCGGCCTCGGTGCTTGATCGAGACACAACACCCTGTTTTTTGGAAGACCAGAACACCAAATTTTGGCCAAGAATTACACAATGGTCTGATGTTGACTTTCTGTCATCGAAATCTGAACCCCAATCAGCATCAGCAAATGCAGTTAAATTGAGAGAGTTGTTATGTTTAAAGAACAAACCATAAGTGATTGTACCAGCCAAATATAGAAGAACTCTCTTGAGGGCTTTCCAGTGAGTGGTAAGAGGTGAGTGCATATATTGACTGAGTTTATTAATGGTGTATGCTATATCTGGCCTGGAAATGGTTGCATATTGAAGAGCCCCAAGTATCCTTCTATAGTCAGTAGGATTTGAAATAGGATCTCCATAAAATTTGGATAAAGGGGCACATGTTCTGTGCACATTGGTGTATTGAGGCCCTTTGCATCTTTCATGCCTGCCATGTGAAGAATTTCTGAAATGTAGGTTTCTTGGTTCAAGAAATATCCCTGTGTGTCTGGTAAAATTTGAATACCAAGAAAGTAGTTAAGGGATCCAAGATCTTTGAGAGGGAAAATATCATTCAGTTTCTTGATGAAGAAGGAAATTTTGGAAGGAGAACTTCCTGTGATGATGATGTCATCAACATAGGTGAGGATGATAGTGCAGGATTCTTCATTTGTTCTATAGTAAAGAGAGGTATCTGCTTGAGTGTTTTTAAAACCCAGAGAAGACAACACATGTGCTAGCTTTGAGTTTCATGCCCTAGATGCCTGCTTGAGTCCATACAATGACTTATTTAGCTTGCAAACCAATGGTGCACCAGTAGGACTGACCTTCTCAAAGCCCGGAACTTGTTCCATATATATATCAGCATCAATTTCACCATTTAAGAAGGCATTATCAATGTCTAGCTGTTGAATCTTCCATTTATTAGCAAGAGCAAGAGAGAGGATTATCCTGACTGTAGCTGGCTTCATAACAGGACTATAAGTTTCTGTGTAGTCCAATCCTACCATCTGAGTGAATCCTCTTGCAACTAGCCTTGCTTTATGCTTAGCAACAGTACCATCAGAATTCTTTTTTGTTTTGAAAATCCACTTGCAGTTGATGACACCCTTATCATGAGGAAGTGGGACAAGAGACCAGGTATTGTTTTTTATCAAGGCTAAAAACTCTTTGTCCATAGATTCTTTCCAATGTGGCAGCTGTTGTACTTCTTTGTGGTTCTTTGGTTCCAGATGTTGTTAAAGAACAGCTGCATAAGTCTTTGGTTTTAAGTTACCTGTTTTGGACCTAGTAACCATGCCATGATGAGCTGTAACAAATTGGTTATGCTCATTAGAGGAGATATTAGGATTAGAAACATTCTCAATAAGTAAATCTACAAAAAGATCACAACCAGAGAAATGATCATTAGAGGACAAAGGAATTGGAGAGTTGATGGGAAGATGTGGTGTAGGATTGGTATGAGGACTGGAACTGTGTGTTGAAGATGATGTTTGTGTGTTTGGGGTGGATGGTGGGGTTTGTGATGGAGTGTGATTGGCACTAGGAGGGTTGGAGTTGGGATTTTCAGGTGTGTGAGTGACAAGAATGTAAATTGGAAGGGTCGTGCACATAAAGAATTTAAAAGTACATCGAGCTCAAGATATGAAGAATCTATGTAAATTGAAATGTTTATTCACGTGTATATGAATTGAAGATCTAGACGTGAAGAAGCCTAGCCAGTATAGAAGGAAATGAACTCTGCATGGAAAGATGTCGATACATGGTAATGTGAAGGCTTCTTACCATTGTGGGGAGTTTGTATATATGCATGCACGAAGACTCACAGAAGGATTGTTGCAATTATCGAGTTTCATATTCGAGACATTCTTTGAGTGTTCGTGAGTTTTTAATTGTTTTCTTCTTTGTTTAGTTTAGCAGCAATTTAATTTTGTTCTTACATCACTGAAGAGTTGTTTTTGTTTTTTATTCATAAACTCATCGAGTGCTTAGGAATTAAGTACTTTTTGTAGTTAGGAATGATCCAATAGCTATTTTGAAGTCAACATTGTGACCAGTGAAGTAATTACATGAGTCGAGTATAGTGTTGGTAAGATTAGGAAAGAGACCTTGTCTTGTAAGTCCAAACTATACATTGTACGCGCAAACCTATCTGTTAATGAGATTTTTAAAAGGTAGTGGGACGCTCCCCGAATATGATTTTGTTTATTCATTGCTTCAACTTTTAATTTCTAAGTCTAAACATCCCCACTAACCTTTCATAATACTAAAGATATTTTTATTTATTTTATTTTATTTACATATTAATAACCTAGCATCGCATGAATTAATTTGTGCACAATTTATTAGCATGGAAAGATGAGTTCTATTTAATTTGATGTTGATCAAGAAAGAAATGAGAAACTGAGAATACATAAAGTTAATTGGCTTTATTCATATTAATGGATTCTCTAATATTTATATGCGGATAGAGTGAAATTAATTAATCATTCATCCAAATTGAGCAACTTTTATAGTGAGCGCGGCATCTCTCTCGTGCCCAGTAATTGCCTGATATGAATGAGTGATTCATTTCATGACTTTCCCTTACCCAGACATTAAAACTAAATCAAATTTAATCTTAATAAATCTATAATTATCTACTATTTCTTTTGTTGATGAAATGAAAATTTTATTAAATTTATCTCCCTATTCAATTCTTTTAGCATATAACTCTTGCATTATTAATACCACCATTAAGCTACAAAATATAGCATTAGATACATATGAAGTATGAAACGAAATGGCCATACATCATACTCAAATTTTGTCAGTAACTATGTTAATAATGGGATTTGCAATTTTTAATATTGATGTCGCCAATGCTCAAAATCATTCATCACCACTAAAATATTGTTATATTACAGGTTTTGCTTTTTATTGTGCACGTGATATAATTACTGTGATAGTTAACATAGATCCTTATTCGAGATATCGTTTTCCAAGTGACAAATGTTGTAAATATGCACGCAAGGCTGACCTTAAACTCTTCTGCAAGATTATGAATACAAAGATATACGAGTCAAGTTCGGTGGCATACGTGGCTATGATTTGTGGTAACCCTCTCCCCAAGGGTACAAAATGTGGAGGTAAGTCTGTAACTTTACCTTTACATCATGCACTCTTAATCTCAAGAAATTAAATATTAAGCATTTATTGTGTTTAAAGAATTAAACTCAAACGAAAGATTATTAATTTAAAACATACTTTCAAAGGCTAAAAACCCTATGCAAGTGATTATATATTACTTTTACATTAAATTTAACCCAAAATCATTGAAATTCCGGCATGATATCCAACTAAAATAGCACATCTAAAACAGATTGAATTTCATGTTTTAGATGGATCCATAGTACTTCTCTATTGTTGGGGAAAAAAAAAATTAAAACAATTATTCAGCAACCTATTGTTGCAAACAAAAAAAAAAAACCAAAAAGATAGAAAGTTTATTATTATGTCATATTTAAATATAGGATGCTTAACTTAAGAAAATCAAATATGTTGGATTTCATACTTCTAGGGGTAAAACTTATAAAAGAATTTTTGCATTTGCACGTTCCCTACTTTATAATTAATTCATAGGAAACAATTACTTTTTGTTCCTTAAGCTCCAAATATTAATTTAATAAAATTTGGTTTCCTAAAATTTGTAGTGTAACCATTTGATATTTTCGTTTGTTAGTCATTACTTATTGATGGCTAATTAAAAATCTAATAATCAAATTTTCACAAAAATATAGAACTTTTTGAAAACCACCTTATGAAAATGATGCCTTCTAATTACCGATCAGATCCTTGATTGAATAGTAATTACTTTTTAGTAACAAATATTTTTGGAGCAAAAGTTTAGTCTATTGCTAAAAATACTTAATCACTTTTATATATTTGGATTCATAGATTATTGTACTAGTATAAATGACGCAATCATCTCAAAGTTTTAGCTCAATTATATATGGTGCAGATTACACTGTGACATAATGAATCAAGAACTAAGGACGGGACACTATGTGATAAAGAAATACATGGTAAAACATGTTTCCTGTAATAATTCGTTGTGTACGATTTGGCTGAGATTCATTCATAAAATATGACTATAACAATATATTCTTAGTCTTTATTTGTATCCTTACAAGCAGTCGTGCTTGTTAAAAAATTAGTTGAATAAAATTGAGCTTGACTTATTTTAACTGATTTTTAATGATTAAATATTTAATTTGGATTGAATAAATTGTGCAAAAAAATTTTACATTTCGAGTAGATACTGGTTTTCAGTAAGTGAAAAATAAATTATTAAAGATAGTCACTAATGGACATATAAAACTTTGTTTGGGGATTCGAAGAGTCAAGAGTCTTATCCCACATTAGACTTATAAATAAAGATAATTCTCTTTATTATAATAAAGAGAGTTGGAGATGTCACAACAACACCAAAACTATACACCGAGTAATGGAGTTAGCTTCGGCCACACGCATGCACGCTCCCATCTGTTGGCCGGCTCGGCTCGGTTAGGGCTCGGACACGGTCTTGGGCTGTGGACTTGGATCTTGGTCCTTGGAAATTTGACTGTGGGATGAACTTGAACGATCTGTGTCTGCATCGGTGTTGGGCTTAGCCTTCGGCCCAGGCCTTATAATATATTTACTGCAAATTTATTTACAAAAATGTGGACCATAATAAAATACAAACGGTGTTGGGTTTGGACTCGGATTTTGACCCAAGTGGACCTCTCCAAATACAATGTATCTGGACATGTTGACTCCACCTGACCATTTCAGAATGTTATCAGGTGGAATAGTGGTGTATTAACACCTGGCCGTTTTCTGCGCATTACAACAGTTATCAGTGGGCCGTTATCTGCCTTAATTGGTTGATGACCAGAGTTATATGAAGAAAGAGATATAACATCATCTGCATAATTTCTATTTTGAAAAGCCTCACGCATACATACAATGTGTTCCCAACTCCATTCAAGTTCGTTGTAGCTCAGAAGTGTGAAGTGCTAAAACCTCTTAAATGTAGTCGTTGTATATTCGGGGACGAGAAGTCTGAATCTGTCTGCACATTACGTGGCACATTGAGGAAATAGCAACTCTCACCTCGGCTTATTGTCTTTCCGCTTTTAACTTTTCTAGTAATTGTCTGTTATAGTTCATACTGTAAGAACTTAAACATATTAATTCAGTTCGTAAGTTTCCTATTGTAAATCGACATACATGTTTTAACAATCGCAAGATGAATTGGTGGCATCCACTGGAGATGGTTTGTATGCTCAACAAACTCAACAGCCTCAGCAAATCGATTAACAATGTTGTTTATCATCATCATCCCGTAATTGATATCCATGTACCAACTACTGAACGCCCAATAAATTCAATAGGGTTGATTTCAAGAGATGGAAACAAAATATAAATTTTACCAAACCATTTTAGGATTGGCGAAGTACCTGAAGGACTATCTTCCCTGTTGTTGCTAAAAATGAGACCAATACTAAACTACACACTGCGTATGGGAGCACTGTGACTACCTTTGTGGTAACTATGTCCTGAACGGACTTATACCAACTTGTATAATGTGTAAATCTTGATTGGTTCTGCCAAAGAGCTTTGGGATGCTTTGGAGAAGAAAAAGATGATTAAAGATGTCGGGGCGAAGAAATTTGCCATTGGCAAGTTTTTAGATTTCAAGATGGTCGACTTCAAGACCGTCATGTCTCAAGTTCAAGAGTTTCACCTGCTTGCACGACATCAATATTAAATGAATGACTTTGAGCGAGTTATTCCAAGTTGCAGCTATGATTGAGAAGCTGTCGTCAGGTTGGAAAGACTTCAAGAACTACCTCAAGCACAAAAAGAAGGAAATGAGTCTTGAAAACCTGGTGTTCGTCTTCGTATTGAGGAGGACAACGGTAAGTCTCTAGGCAAAGCCCACAACTTGAGCAAAAAGAAGCCTGTTGTGAACAACAACGGAAAGCAGTCTACTAAGGTTTAAAAATTTACCGACAATTACCACAATTGTGAAAAGCCGAACAATATGACGAAAGACTGCAAGAAACCTAAAAAGGGTGGGCTAAAAATAGTGCAACCAAGTGCCCACATACTGTAATATTTATTTCAAATTTTATTTTAAAAGTTACTTCTAATTCTATTTATGTTGACAAATGCCCATCAGTCGATCATTGGGAATAAAAAATTGATCTTCTATATATTCCACATGAACTCAAATGTGGAATGATCTATAATTCTATAAACGATTTAAATAATCATTCCTTTAATTTTCAGTTCTAGAATTCCATCGGAACACACTCAATTCCGAGCATAGAAACTTTAGATCAAACTCTTTTAGATCCTTTAAAGAGTATGAAGGGGTTAGAGGAGAAATAATGAAACCGTTTTCATCAGTGAACATATTGTTCCATGGCCCATGCAATCCTAACTAAACTATTGAATTTATTATTGATCGCAACAACATAAGTAACTTTGATTTCTTCTCCGTAAATTAACATTCATATAGCAAAGCATTTTTGTTGCATATATCCAAATTCGATAGACTTTGAACTCCTTTCGTGAGCACAATACCGTATATACAATAATTAACTTATGGAGAAGAATGCTTACTCAGAAATGGGAAAGTGGGACACTATAAGTTTAAAATAGAAAAATTAAAAAGAGAATTAATAGATAAAAGAGCAATAATAGTACGAAGAGAAGTCATCTGCTTTGCCGGAAGCAAACCGTGAATTGCTGTTGATAGAAATTAACACTGTTGTTGATAGAAATTAACTGAACTTATATCTTTGCATTGCATTCTGAATATCCTAGTCCGCATACTTTTACATCAACCTCTCAATCAACTAGCTCAGTCAGCGGAAAGATTAGAAAAAAATGGACACTTTTTACATCAACCTCTCAATTAAAGAGCGCAAGTGGGTTTTTCCCTTTCTTTGCTATATCTCACGACATATATGGCCCAAACAATTTTCTAATATACACTGTTTATCCCGCGGAAGTTCACAACTAGTGTCGACTCTAAACTACGATCGAAGATCCCAACCTTAACACAATATACAGCAGTGAAGATAGCTATCACTAGAAAACAAATATACAATATGTACTTCTAATGCTACTAAAAAAAATAAACAACAGGTCCAGGACAATACAGTTCAATAGTACTAAATAGTTAGTGCATAAGGAAGTACACCATTTGGATGCCCTTTCACCTCACCACCAACGTCTGGAAAGTTCTCGTGCCCCGGCATTGGTTTTACGTTTCCATCAAAGTCAATCTCCAATGGGTATTTCAAGATATGGCCTTGTAATGGAGTGAATGGCTGATCTGTGTATCTTTTCCAATTATCTTCAGCCACGCGATTAACATGACTCAAGCACTCCATAGTTTCAGGATTTTCAAAGCAATCCTCGATGGTTCCCACATGCTCTGACCAAAGGGACATGCGGTATCCATATATCTGAATATCATAAAGAGAACAGTTTTAATTCGAAGCCTTTACTCTTTCAAAGATGAAAAACGAGAGTGAATTTCAAAATGTGCAAAAAAAAAAAAAAAAAAATGAAAAACCTGGCCATGAGGATGCTTGTTTTCCTTGGGCCATGTGTGATGTGGCTGGTAAGCACCCATGTCGATCTCAGTATCCCTGTCGCCGGCCATCGAGCGTTGGTTAATGTTTGCCGAACCGAATAATATATACGCATCATCAACTATCATGGCCTTCGAGTGCACGTAAATCATAAACCTTTTGAATTCTTCTGATGCGGATGCATGCTGGAAACATATAATTATGTTCATACTTTATTATAATGGTGTCACTCAATGCATAGTTACAGTAGTAATGAAAGAACAAACATGATTTCGATTGGCAAGAAAAAACAAAAAGGTAAGATAGGAACTAAGTAATATATTCAGCATTACCGTATTTCGGCTAGATGATGCTCGACTCCCAACATTTGGTACTTCTCGGTTGCCAAGGCAATAGAAATTCAGGTAGTCGGTCGGGTGTGTGCCCTCAAGGCCTGCAGCTTTTATCTCTTGAGCGACCACATTATACATAGTCCGAATTGTGTTGTACTGCATAAGCGTAAAGTATAATTTTAACTTTTAAGGAATAGTAAACACGTGCAGCATGGATTATAAAAATTCTGCCATATATCTATGGCAACATAAAGTATATAAGTTCCTACTAGAGTTGCTATTAAATTGCATATAGTATTATCATAAGATGGTAGAACTCATCAGACACATGAAAACCAATGGAGTGGTTCTTAAGACATGCTTCACGAGTTCATGTTTTGAAAAGTTCAATAAGCAAAGAGCCATATTATATATATCACCTGCCAGAAAAGGACTGTCTGGACCGACCACGACTTTGTCTTCCCCTCTGGCCACATCGGAATGACTATGTAAACACTGAATCTCTCATTTGCCCTAATTTTACTGGCTATCTTCCGCGTCAGCTCAATTGGGATTAGATTGTTAGCACCTGAGGAAAACAAATGTTTTATATGGTGGAAATAAATGGAAGAGGAATATATATGAGAATTCACCTAATCAAAAGAAAGTTTATCACAGATAATAGTGTAGTCTACCTTAGATTATATTCAGAAAAAAGTTGGACAAGTAGTAGAAAACATCTAATTATATATTGTAGATACCAGTCATGTTTAACCAATTTTTGCTACAAACTTTAAGGTTATAAAGCAATCAATCAGGTATATACAAAATCTTGAGGAGCAACTTACCAACATCTTTATGGTCGGAAGGCCAAGCGAAAGATGAACCAATGAAGTATTGGTTCTCGATGTATATGAAATGCTGGGCAGACCTTATTGCCTGGACATATGCCATGTGGATGCTCTTGTCTATGGCAACATTTCTTGTCCATTCTAGGTTCTGAAGAAAATAAACTATTTAGCAAATAATTTCATTGTGATTAAACTATAGGCCATATAAACAAATAATTACTTAAGGTTCATGATTAATACCTGTTCCTCAGCTCCACGGATATTTGTAGGAAATCCGTCTACAGAATCAGAATCTATGGACCGAAAAATCTGTGACACAAAAAGTATTCTCAATCATTTTGGAACTAATATTTGAAACTGAAACAACAAATGAAAAGTTTCTTTTGCAAGTAATCTACAACCTGTATGTGCCATTGTTCAGGATCATTTGGAACCAGTTTTGAAAGAATATTGATGAATGGATCTCTTTCAATCTCGAGTAAAGCCTCGTAACGACTCACGCCTCTAGATCTTTTGAATACACGTTTGATCTTAGACCCATCAATAACCTTTCTCCACCGCTGCTCAAAGTTTCTGAGCACGTCAATTGCAGCAGGGCCTTCAATCTTACAATGCAGATCATGCCATGGCTGCCTTGGGGCCTTCTTCTGTTTCTTTTGAAAAGCAAACAAGAACATAAATCATTGGAAAGAAGCATGCATGTAAACCATCAGTATGATTGCAAAAATAATCAAGGACAAGGTATTTCAAAAATATATTTTCAGTAGATTACTGAAAAGATTAAAAGTAATAAAGCTAGAGGTGTATACCTTAATCGATGGATTATGATGATCATCTGAAAAGACAGTCTCCATATCCTGATATAGTCGGTGTTCAGGAGTGTCGTACCGCCCATTGCAGAGGTCCAGACCACCAATAAATGCCGTTATTTTCCGGCTGTTGCCATGGTCTTGGGTGTCCACAATGACACACTTCTGATGGTGAGAGTATAATATACTCGGATTGCATCCATCTAAGGCAACATAAGAAATATATCCAATTTATAGCACATCAACAATGCAAAATGATCAAAAGTTGTGATAGGTGAATATGTCACTAAAATAAAGACTACTGCTTGAAATTTCTAAACTTACAGTATGGAGGACGACGAGCTAGCATACACATGACAGCAGAATTCTTAAAATACTCCCTGGTCTCTTTGTCATGTGTTTCCATTAATCCTTCCTGCATTTAATAATAAACTTTGAATTAAAAGCATACTAACAATCCATAACTGTGTTAGATACCCAGTGATACAAATAATTCATATTGAGAATGTAAAATATATAGCAACAGCAGGAACATGATCACGACGCAGCTTCAAGTGTTAACTGAAACAAAAAAAATATGAAAACAGCATAACAGTAACTTGTACAGAGCCTATGTCTAATTTTAGATGAAGTAATTCTTTTTAACCAAGAAACAAATTATGGTAGCAAAACAACCAGCAACAGATGCATGGATAATCATTTTTTCATTTTTAGTGTGGCAACAGTCATGGAGCATGATAAGGTTTGTCATCCATCAATCTTATATTGTTGTTGTAGATTACTTTTTATTAGTCATCATTTACATATTCTACGTTTGGTTGATTAATAGATACCCATCCTTATCATACACACAGACCTTATTAAATGAGCAAAGAAACAAAGAAGCTGCAGCATTATATTTTACTTGGAAATATTTTTAGTTGCACAAATTAAAGAAATATTTTTTCAATTTAGTTATTGCACCCCCAAGATGAGCATATGCGTTTTTAAGTGTCAACGAGAGATATACCTTATGGATCCCAAACTTCCTCACTGAAGTCAGGTCTTTCCAGACTAGCAGTAACACTCTCACTCCTTCGCGCGACTTTCGAAGCAGCAACTCCCCAAGCGTCAAATTTCTTCCACCCTGCACAGGCCACTCGACCTCCCTCACAAGCCGCACCTTGTGGTAGATGGACCAGCCCATGATGTAGATCAGCCGTTTTGCGTCAAGGATTGCGCTGCATATGTCCCGCCAGCACTGCTCATTCCGGAAGATTCCGGCCCCATCTAACCGGACCTCAGGAAGCGTCCCCAGGCCTACGTGTGCGTCCTGGTACAGCGTCAGGGAACCCCCACGGCGCATGGGGAAGTAGGTCCTGCCAGTCTCGTAATTCTCAGAAATGCCCCTCAAGTACTCCGAATTGGTGGTGAAGGGCACAAACTTTATGTAGAGCTTGATTGATCCGTTGAAGAGAGAGTGGGAGCTCGTGAATGGGACCCACTCGTCCATGGGGACGGCAGACACGAGTCTGCTTACAGGAACGGAGGCAATGGCGACCACGTTGGACTCCGTGTCTGTGACCTTAAATTGTAATGCTGACTCCTGAAATTTTCCACGCAAATTGCTGGTGAAACACAGGCAAACACAACAGCACACACGGATGGCACACTGTACCCAACAAACCATATTTTTTAGTGAACATGTTTTGCTTATCATCTAATCACAACATAGTAACTTTGATTTCTTTCGACATAAATTAACTTCCATATACCAAAGCATTTTGTTGCATGTATAATGATAATCTAAATTGGATGTACTTTAACTCCTTTAGTGAGCACAACATGGGTATGTCGACAATAATTAACTTGTGGACTTCTATGTATGTTATAGAAAAATACTATGGGCTAAATTGCTATCAGTATTTATATGGATGGTAATGGTGAACATTGGAAAAGCATAAAGTGGTTATGCATTTTTTTGGAAATCGTGAACATTGGAACAACAGTGGATTTGGCTTTAGAAGGTGGCTGGGTTGGTATGCAGTCCAGTCACCGAGATACAAGCTATAACTTCAAATCGCAGCCTAAACTCAAGTCATAAAATGGCCATAACAAAGAAACGAACGAGTACGAGAAGAAGATAATAGAAAGTCTTTCGGTATTCTCGATTTTTCACGAGAGAAAACACAGGAACCCTAACCCAACATATACAACAACGACGATGAAATAGAGAAAGACAACTCGTTTGATGCATATGAATCACGCCATCCTTGACAGTGTAAAGCAGAAGCATTCTCCTTAATGCCCAATCAACTACGGCCCCTAACAAAACAACGCCATACACCCAAAAAACAACAAAAAAAGGGGAAAAGAAGGGTGGGGGTGAGGGAATGGGAACAACAGGCGAACAGCAGGACTACTAGAACTGTCTGAGCTAATTAGCTCTCTTGATTCTTGAAATTACAATATGTTGATTAATTTACATATATATTATGTCATTTTTTAAAAAATATGTTAGAACTTCTTGAAGGGCAGATAGAGACCATGTTTTGCTTGTGTAGCTCTATTTTCTCTTTTCTATTTATTTCCATGAGATCAAAATAGATGGTCAAAGAAAAGAATAAGTCCATACTTCCGAAATCGGGTGACCTAAAGGAATGTTGAAATGTTGGTTCCAAACAGGATTGGTGAGCATGGAGTTGGCTGCTTGGGCCTGGGCAAGTTCAACTTCACTGAAATCAACTACCATGTTTGGACGGTAGAGACGCTGAGATGACTCTGGTACATCAGGAAAGTTCCGGGCTTCTAAGATCCTCAGGTCGAGGTCTCCATGCAGATAAGAAGTGTGTGTGTGTGCCATCTCTTAATTTTAACGTTATAGTGTTTTTTTTTTCTTTCGCAATGTGTGCACTGAGGAGCTAGTAGAGAGTGCACCGAGGAGATGGCATATATTTGATGTGCAGGTAACATGAGACAGACAGCATAAAAGAGCATATTTGTTTGGTCTTGCACAAACATGGAAGTGTTTTTGCTTTTGTTTTGAACAGAAGAATCAATAAAGCATAATGCCATGTGATGAGGCAGTAACTTAAATTGAAAAAAGTGTTTAGAGATGACTGTGATTGCCTGTCACTATAGGCATTCTGATTTTGGCAACAAGATTTGAATCACCACTGAAAACCAAACAAATAAGAAAAGGAGCAGAAGAAATGCAGAGGGAGAAAAGAAGAGGGAATAAATGCAAACTAGAGATATACCTGTACGTGCCCTTTTCAGTGAAGTTGGGTCCTTCCAGCCAGGCCTTGGGCGGCATTGCTGGGCCTCAGTGTGTGAAAGCGGGAACCAATTGTCCATGAACTTGTTGCAAAACATTGACCTTGTTTAACAAAGGGAACCCCTATAACTTCCACATGAATTTATGTTGAAATACAGACGAACACAGACAAATTGACACACACACAGATGCACACGTTGCAATTAGCACCCAATTGAAACCCTAACCTTCCCCAACCCAAGCAAGAGGAGACATGGCCATCAAAGTCCTCGTTCTTCTAATTCTTCGTTTCATTTCCAGCAACACAGCCTCAATTGTGGATTGATTTTCTCCAATCAGGCGGCCAACGGTGCTCGCAGCATTCCAGCCAAACGAGGTAAAAGGACAGCTGGTTTGCCGAACGGGTCAACGCACCTGGGCCGGGCCCCTTTCGACCGGTTTGGCAAGAACCCGCCAAACAATGGGAAAGTGAGAAGCTCGAATTTCATGGATGCGAGCAGTTCGATTTCGAGCTTTGCTTTGTAGGGGGTGGTGGCCATGGATACCTGGGAAAGGGGTTTACACCTTTTGGGATATAACAGGAAAAATGAATAAGAAACGAGCTTAATTTGGCAGTTATTGGTTTTAGGAAACAAATGAAATCTGATTAAATTTGGGAAAACGAATATATTCAACTGAGTCAAGAAACAAATATACACTAACCCCAAGGGCAACAACAGTACAACTGTACAAGTGTACAACACGCATACAGTAGGACTAGTACGTAACCCGTGCCATGCACGGGATGTAAAATTTGGAAGAATAATATAACCTCACATGTATTACGATCGAAATTGAAATCATTAAAATACATAGGAACATTGTTGAATCATAAAAAGTTCGGTAACAATCATATATTATTAAAAACCTCCTTGTACACAACATTATGAGTTTGATTATTTAGTAACTCCTCATTATCACAAACTAATATTTTCAAAAGAGACAAATCCTAAAACTAATATTTTTTGTGAACAAACTAATATTTTAAGATTGGTGAACAAACTAATATTTTAGGATTTCTAGGATTTGTCTCTTTTTGGTGAACAAACTAATATTTTAGGATGGATTATATGAATAAGGCTACCTGTTTTTGGTGTTCTTTTCATTCATTTTCATTTAAACAATCCAATGACTTGTATAATGAAATCAGAATCTTAAGCCGAAATATTTAAAAAAAAGAGTTTTTAAAAATTGAAAAGTCAAGACAATCAGTTCAGATTAATTAAAGGTCAAAGAATATCCGCTCCTTGAAATTAAGACGTGTGCTATCATTAACCAAATATCCGGTTATTGATATAGAGTGGTTACCAAAAAATAGAACGCACGACTTAATGGAAATATCAATGGGATAAGGTCATAATAGATCGCTATACATTTTAACGATAAAAGCTCAGATGGAATGATTTATGAAATTATGTCGTAATTAATGAATTAATTAGATGTGTGAAAAGGACATAATGAGAGGTGTGAAAATGACATAATTAATGAGAAGTGTGAAAATGACATAATTAATGAGAAGTGTGAAAAGGACAAAAACTTACCAGTTTTGAAAAATATTTAATGCAAATCCAACATTGACCATAATTTGACTTACTATTTTGGATAAATGTTAATTCTTATTATATAAGTATAGATTTATTTTTATAATTATTTGTCAAAAAATTATTCATCTAAAAGCACGAATTTTAATATCAATTTTCACACCTTACTTCATATTCATAAAAAGACTATGCCATTTTTCTTCTATACTAGTACGTGACTCGTGCAATTAACAATGAAAAATTTTATAATTATATTATAATTTAAATAAATATATAAATAATAATAATCATGATTTATTCATTATTTCAGAATTAAATCGGACCGAATAGCCCAACTAAGTAAACCACGAACCGAATTATCGATCAGTTTGGTTCTCTTTCAATCTCGAGTAGAACCTCGTAATGAGACACACCTCTAATTTATTTGACTACCCGTTTGATCTTAGACCCATCAATAGCCATTCTCCACCGCTGTTCAAAGTTTCTGAGCACGTCATTTGCATCAGGGCCTTAAATTTTACAATGGATCATGACATGGCTGCCTTGGGCCCTTCTTCGATTTTTTTTTTAAAGCAAACAAATACATAAATTATTGGAAAGAAGCATGCATGTAAACCATCATTATTATTGCAAAAATAATTAAGGACAAGGTATTTCGAAAATATATTTTCAGTAGATTACTGAAAAGATTAAAAGCAATGAAGCGAAAGGTGTATACCTTAATCGATAGATTATGATGATCATCTGAAAAGACAGTCTTCATATCCTGATATAGTCGATGTTCAGGTGTGTCGTACCGCCATTGCAGAGGTCCAGACCACCAATAATATTTTGCAACATGTACTATTCGAATATTTGAGGTTTGCAACCTAAATAATTTTTGTATTAAGTTGCAACCTATAATACAAAAAATGTCTATATAGCAATCTTCGTCCACCGGCGGTCCAAATATAATTATGGTTTATTAGTATGCTTTTAATCCATAACTCTAAACAAAAAATTGTTTTGTTGATGGATAGGAGGAAATTAATCATTCATTTACATCTAGCAATAATTCATTTCATGGTTATCAATTATCCAAATTTAAGTAAAACAAATTTAATCTTGATAAACTCAACTTTATTTGACTTTCAATTCTTTTGTTGATGAAGGGAAATTTATTGAATTCATCTCTCCATGCAAAATTTTTAGCATATAACTCATGCATTATATTAATACCTCCATCAAGATATAGATGCATATGATAGAAAATGGTCATATCTCATACTCAAATTATGTTGGTAACTATGCTAGTAATTGGAGTTACAGTTTTAGAGTCTGATATTTCCAATGGCCAAAAGCTTCTATCACGAAAACAATATTGTTATATTACAGGTTTTGTTTTCTATTGTGCACCCGATATAGTAACTAAAATAATTCAAAGAATTCCAGATCGATATCACTCTCCAAGTGACAAATGCTGTAAGTATGTACATAAGGTTGACTTTAAACTCCTTTGTGAGAAATTTTTTAATACAAAGATATACGACACAGATTCTGTGATAACAGTTGCAAGGCGTTGTAATAATCCTCTCCCCATTGGCACAAAATGTGGAGGTAAGTCTCAATGTTTACCTTTTCTTTACATATAAATTAGAGTGAATAGCAATTTTCGTTCAATATGTTTCGTTAATTTTCAGAAAAGTCTTTTTATATTTAATTATGATAAAGAAAAATCATTGAATTAAATTAGTTCATTTTCAGAAAAGGTCTTTCTATTCAATGTTCTTTTTCAATCATCCATCATTGCTCTAGATCTTCATTTACTCGGGCAAATATTTTAGTGCAAAAGTACATTTTGACACGAGTAAATATTTTTTACTAACAGATAACTTTAGTGCAAAAGTTTATTTTCCAAATTCTCAAAATTAAATATATATATATATATATATATAT
>BKCP01005516.1:2677402-2687840 GCA_008636005.1 Striga asiatica | reverse complement strand
TNTATATATATATATATATATATATATATATATATATTGTATATTGATAGACAAAAGATTTTCATTTAAGTAGTATAAATTATGCACACATATCAAAGTTTGAGCTATCTATTGTGCAGATACATTGTTGACTATTGAATGGGAAACTAGTGAGGGAGATTGTTATAAAGAATTACATGCTGATTTTTGTAACATTTCGTTCTATGATTTAACTAGAGAACTCAATGAGGAAGTAATGAAGGGACATTGTTATAAAAAATTACATGTTATTAGTTGTATGGTTTAACTAAGAATCATACCATTCAATAAAATACCTTCATGTCGTTATTTTGCGCTTGGTCACACGCGCACACCCATAATATTTGTAACATTAAAATAGTTGATATTAGGCAAAGTAAGATTTTTGGGTTTTTAAGTGCCATACATTTGACATTTTGTCTTTTTTTTTTTTCAAAACGATATAGATATTATATTAAAGCGCACTACAGCCACAAACTGAATACAAACAGCCAACAAGTTGAATACAAGCAATCAATAACTGAATAAACTGGGAAGACATTTTGTCATTTAATTATCTATTTTTTATTGGATTCGCTATATTAATAGGACGACACCCATCGGAAATTAAACGAAATAAAGGTAACATTAATTTATCGAATAAATTCTAAACTTGTTGACTCACGTACGTAGCGATTATAACGAATATCATCTTTTAAAATCACATAATAATATGAATTTTGATTTTTGAAAACTACCTTAATTTTCTTCTTAATGAGCAACGACAGATAGAGAATCAATTTTTGTGTATGTGACAATCACCATCTCGTTTATTTTGCTGTAGGTATCCACTCGTCTCCCTCTAAAAAAAGTCCACTTTTTGAATTATGGCTCTGAGAACAATCTCTTTGTTAGTAAAAATCGTCTCAAGAATGAATAGATAAAGAATAAATAGAAGAGGAGATTTTTTAAAGTTAATTAAAAACTCACAACCAGATTAAATTTATTAAAATTCGGCCGCAGGCTCGTAGCCAAAGAAAAAAAAAAACATGCAAGTGAATATTGTTCTTGATTTTTGGGAATCCGCAGCGATGGGATCATGTTGTTGATCGTCGACCCTCTTTCAGACCCTTGCCCGCGGTAGATAATCGCGCCAAGAACCGGATCCCGCCTAACCGCCCGACGAATTCATCGAGTTGGATAAATCCTTATTCCGCTCTTTCGGGATTTATGTTAGGAAGTTTTAGAGCCAAACAGGGATAATCCACTCTTTCTTTCTCCTGTCCTCAGTGTCATCTAGCAAAACATGTTGTCTTGCTTCCAATTCTTGAAACTGGGACAATAAATAATGTTTTTCCTTTATAAGACCACTGAGCTCTAATTGTTTTCTCCGTACGGGTTTTAGCAATCATAGCTCCATTGAGAATATTAGAATATCACTTGTGAGTACTTCGGCAGTCCAAGCCTAACTGAACCATAATTGAAAATTAATTGAGATATCAAAATATTTTTGTCATAATGTTTTTATATCCATTTATAAGCCTGGACCATAGCAAGTCTTAGTTGCGCCTCGCCCAGATCTACGACCTCTGTGGTTGCTCGAGCCTCCTGCGGGTTGTTCAGGCCTGCAAGTGCAACTGGGACCGCCGATGAGCTCTCTAAGCTCGCAGGATGAGGCGTCGAGGTCATTAGGGTCTAAAGAGGTCCGGAGAAGCCTAGTGGTGGGCCTGCTCTGAACAGACGCGTGTTCGGCCATGCAATGATCGAATGTTTGCTCTAGATTTCTCTTGGGAATCTCGTTCGCTATGATTGAAGATGAAGGAGCTTCAATGGCTCATTGAACAAAAGTCCAACGGGTGGCGTCAAATGGTATACAAAGTACCTTTGACCGACTAGAATTCAACCTGCTCTGAGCTCCTTGCTGGTAGAACGTCTTGGAGACCTGCAATAACTCTCATACCCGAGAGGTTTTCCCGTGAAGAGCCTCTGATGCTTAAGCTAACACTTGTAGAAGATAAAGTGTAGTACATATGTAGAGAATATAGAAAATGTAATGTGATAATGGACATACCTCAACCTTAACTCAACCTTCAGTATCCTCAATATTATAAATATAATTAAATAATAACAATCAATTGTCCAATTAAATGAACTTTAATTCACTATTCATCTACTCACATAATTTTAACTACCTATTACTCTCAATCACTTTTCTCTAACTTTTACATCAAATCAAATTTAATCATTTTATTTTAATTTAAATCTAAAATTCCACTTAAACCCAAACTCAGCCAACTTTTTTCAAAATAACAATGGTTAACCAAAAAATCCACTCAAAACTAAAAAAATTAATAAACAAGCATGGCCTAAATTGAAATCAGCTATCAATTATGACATACATGTTTTGTTCACCTACCAAGTACCAACTTTTTCAAATCAGTTTAATCAAGCAAATCAGTTAGTGCTTGAATATCATATTTTTTTTATTGGTTTTTTTGGGTTAACTATGGTTTATTTTGAAAAAGATTATAAGATTAGTTGTTAAGTGAATTTTAAGTTTGTATTAGAATAATATTTAAAATAAAATCATTAAAGTTGATTTGATGTAGAAATTGAAGAGAACTGATAGGTAGTTAAAATTATGTGAGTGGATGAATAGTGAATTATAGTTGATGTAATGTGTAAAGATGATTGGATGATATTTAATTATATTGATAATATTGAGGATATAAAAATGCTACAACTACATAATAAACCGGCCCTTATGTGGCCGGTTTAGGGCCGGTCCGGGTCGACGGGCCGGGTCGGCCCGTGGCCATGTCTACCCGAGGTAACCTCGAGACAATCGCCGACCGCCGCTGACCGTCCGATGAGCCACCACGAGCCGCAACGACGCACACCGCAGCTGCTAGCCCAGCGCACGCACGACGCCAGTCGACGCACGCGCATCCCTGACGACAACGCGCGATACCTGGCGACCATCGAATTATCAGACGTGACACATGACGAGACATGAATGACGAGTCGTGAACAACTTTTCAGAACCGTTCGTCCGACTCCGCAAGCCGTGTAAGTCTGTACAAGCTTTGGAAATTGTAAGCTATCAGTGTTCAATCTTTACTTTAGTCCGCTGTACTGTAGACTATATCTGTGACTTGCTCGATTTGATGTTTCTCATAGAACCCCAACTTTTAGATGTATGAGGAATCCTGTGAAATCTTAAGTATGGGAGTGAGATTTTGTATATAATTTTTTCTTTTGAAATCTCTGCAAATCTAAAACGATTTGAAAAATCATAGTCTCGAATAAATTAAAAAATCAGGATCAGGCTTTTTATTCTGACATCTATATATATATATATATATATATATATATATATATAATTTGGAGTAACAAAGCATTAAATTATATTATCTCGCATTTAATTATATTATCCCGCCTAAACTTTTCAGCATTTAATTATATTACTTTCATTTCCTGCCTAAAGCAGTTATAGATATTATAATATTATTATATTTTTTTACTTTTTTTCTTACATCACCTAATCAGTCTAATAGTAATATTAATTGCATAATGTTTCAGCTAAAATCGTGCATTTATATCAACTTAAATAAATATCAAAAGCTTTTGTTTTTTCAATCAAATTTGCAAGTAAATATGATGTATACTTAAAGATCTTANAATATTAGTAACAAACATAACAGATCTTGATATATCCGTACTATAATCGCCCTATTGAACCATTTTCTTATGATTCATTAAAGTATGTTAGCAAAATAGAGACAACAATTTAAAATCAAAACAAAAAATATCAAATCGACTTCTGAAATTAACTGAAAACACGGTTTTTAAAAAATCATAAATTCTTAAAAAACTATTACAGATCTTGATAGATCCATACTATAATCGCTCTATTGTACTATTTTCTTATGATTCATTGAAATATTTTAGCAAAATAGGGACGACAACCTTAAATCAAAACAAAAAGTTTCAAATCTTGATAGATTTGTTATGTAATCACCAGATTTTCACTATTTTATGATTTAGTGAAACGGAATTCTATAATGGGAATGATTTTGATGTTATATCTCTGTTTTGTTTGAAATTTTTTGTTTTTTGAAAAAATTCAGAATTTGATCGGATATCTCGCCGGAAAAACAAAGAAAAGTGCATGATTATCGACTAAAATTGATAAAAAAAAATGAGATCATTGATATTTTTGACAGAGAGAAAAAAGGTGTGATCCGCCGATAACAAGTGTGAAATGAGCTTGAATCATGGTGTGTTCGGATTATTTACGTTGAGGGTTTTGTAACCCTTTTTGTGGTAACCGATCTTACCTGTTACCTGACTCTCTCTCTCTCTCTCATCAAAAAATATGTATTGAGTTCAATTTGAATTTTTTTTTTCGGCTTTACCTAATCAGACCTATTAAACAAATAGTTTTACTGAGAATATTGGCCCAAGTCATCCTTACAAGTTTTTTAATAAAAAAATTAAGCGTAATTCACAACATTTTTTAATATGTTATCAAACCCAATGCAACTACTTTTTATAAGGCAATTATTTGTTCAGTAGATAATTTCGGCCAAAATATTTAATAATGCAAGTGTTTAATAATATTTATAATCATTTTTTTAATTCATATTTTTCTTTCATGAATTAAATTATAATTATGTATTTTTTTTTTTCTATTTATGTTGTTATCTTTTCTAAGTATTCTCCTTCCGTGCAAATGCACGAGTTAATTACTAGTGGATACATAGACTTTTCAAAGTCTAAATTAAATACACCAGTAATACTAAAGTCTTAAAAAGTCTTCAATTAGATTTCAAAATTTTAAAAAAACTCAATTCTAATTTTTTTTTAAAATGCCTCCTAAAATTCAGATAAACTTTTCTTAATGAAGATTTCTCTTAAATTTAAAAATCTTAAAAAATCGCAAATCTAAAAAAAAAAAAATTTAATCTCTTCAAGTCCGTCAAGAATACACTAGTAAAAAAGGAGAGGGGTAAAATGGAGTAATGAATCTGAAATTTTCCCGTAAAAACTACCAATTGAAGCAAATTAGCAAAGTGGAATTGGCACACTGGTAAAAACTACTACCTCCTGCAAAGTGAGCGTAAGAGCTCCGAAATTGAAAAATGGCCGACCGCGTTAAACCAGCTCACGACGGCAATGAAATTGCCCGGGATGACTCCGCCGCCGGTACCAACATTGATGACCTGGAATCCCTCCGCCGGGCCGCCCGGGAAATACCATCCGAAGTCCTGAAAGCTTTGCTTCTCAATGGCGTAAGTTCTACCCTCACAACCATTTTTTCTTTCTCGATTGATTGTGATTACTTATCGTTTGGTGAATAACTCGGGTGAAGGAAAATTGCGGATTTTGGAATTTCGTCAGTTTCTCTTCAATTTATCTGCGGAGCTTGGAAGGTTTAATAAATTCTAGAAGCACCGATTAATTTGAATTAGAAATTTTTTCGTGAAGTTCAAAAAAGTTTCTTTTTTCTTTTTCTTTTTAATCTTAATTGATTGCTTGTGCAGTGTATCTTTTTTATCGTAGTTTTAGATTGAAACTTGAAGTGCTTCCATTGAATTTAAATGGATCTTTCTTAATTTTTGGTTATGAAATTGAAACTATCTGAACATAGTTCTAGTGCTAAGTTTAAGTACAGGTCCTTTAAAAGCTTAGTATAGAAAATTCGGTGCCCAATATGACGAAGCTCTTATAACTGCTGCAGGTTTGTGCACAATGCATATTCAGGCTACTTATTCTTCATGAGCAAATATGTTCTCGTCCTTCTGTGGCAACACCGATTTTGAATAAAATTCTACATGAATTATCAGAACACGAAGAAGATGGAGCTAATAGCAATGTCAGAGGAATGGGTCAAGATTTTAAGGACGATTTTGAAGTTTGCAGGGTCTGTCTAGGCATCTTGCAGTTTGTATACAATAATGACGACAAGGTGTTGGTGAAAAAGAATAATGCTAATGACTTTGCTGCTGCAATAGCAGATGTTGTGAAGAAAGAAGGCCACCAAGTTGACAGCTTTTCTCTCGAGGTCTCTCTGCCGTCAGCTGTAGTTGATAACGATCAGGCAGTTTGGTCAGTTGGTTTTGTTTGTGGTTTGGTGAATGTGATTTGGTTGTCCTTGATGATGTTGGCTTCAAATAAAATCCTAACTATTTGTTTACTTTCAAAAAGGATAATACTGATTTTGAACAGACCCTTGGATGTCCTGATATCGTGTATATTTTTAAGTATTATGATTTAACAAATGAAGGTTTTTCTTACCAGTCATGTTTGTTTCAGGTCATATATAAAAGAGAAGTACGGTTCTCAACCTTGGTTCCAGGAAAAGATTCCACCTGAAAGCATAGCTGTAACTGTGAAGGATTTCTTGAAACTGTCAGTGGCAAGTCCTTTAGAGAAATTATTGGTAATTTTCGTGGCTTTCTATGGACTTCTATGATGGGAGTTGTGATATAAATTATTTGAGGAATTGTGTTCTGATTCCATCTTTTTTATTTCTTTAATGAATTAATCTCTAGAATACTTGGAGTATTGCAGGATGTGAAGTATAATGAAAGTTCCTTCAGAATTCGTTTGACATACACACTTTCTAATGCATCAGCAGAAGGACAGAGGTCTGATGAGAGCAATGGATGCTATAAGAAGAGAAAAGTAGGCACGTCCTTTTCTTTTCCTTTCATTACTTCTTTTTTTCTTGCATGCGGCAAATACCTTTCCTGGGATCATATCTCTGATACATAAAATCCCCTGTCCTGAGTGAAAATCCTTTGAGTCATTAATAATAATAATCAAAATAACAGTGTGGACATATATATTAGAAATGTTTGTTCTTCATTGGTCTTGAATCCTGCATATCTTGTGTTCCCGTGTAAATTGTTGAATGGGACAGATGACATTACCTCCGTCAAAAGCTGTGATGGCTCGTGTGAAATTGAAAGCCATGTACCCAGTGGAAATTCTTCATTTGACTCACATGATGGTGGGGCTGGTTTCTTAGCTTTCCCAATAGAGAAGGTACACTTCATGCTCACATTCACTGATTAACTGCTTACTCGACTCTTAACAACCTGCTTCTGTGTAAATTTCTTGCCTTCCAAATAAGGAGCGCCAAATATTATTTGAACTTGCTATTTCCAGGTCAATCTGTACTGCGTCCCGAGTTTTCAATGCTACAAGACTCCAATCTATGTCGGTGGGCGATATCTTAAGGTTCATTTACTATACCACTTGACATTTAATAGTTGGTGTATTTTAGCTATGGCATATATTGTCATGAAGATTATTTCAAAAAAAGAAGCCAACCCACTGATTTCCCAAATTGACATCGACAGTAACTTATTCACGATAACCTAAAATTATGGGGGCACTCCTTTTTACTGCAGTACTCTAGAAATGTCAGCCAGACGCGTTGGATTATTGATGACGAGCGAATGGGTGAAGCATCTATTGAGGTTAAGCAAATTCTTCAATCTTTTCGTCACTTTTTCTGACTTATGATAATAATAATAATAATTTTGCATAATCCTTTTGCAGGAAATAGTTGGCGGCAACATCCTTCCCATTTGTCAGGGTGATAGTTACAAGTTTCATGCTTCTGGCCGAGAAGATATTGATGTATAATCTTTTGATTCTTTAACTTATTTTTTAGAGATCAAACTATTAACCCATAATCTTTTTATCTATATAAATTCTAAATATGTTTCTTCAGGTTCGGATGCTCGGTTCCGGGCGGCCTTTTCTAGTCGAGATTCAGAATGCACGCCAATTTCCTTCTGATGTGATAATAAAGGACATTGAAATGAAAATAAATAGCCTTGAGAGCCAATTTGTGAGTCATTAATATTTTGATTTTGCAGTGGCTTTCATCTTCTGAATGATTTGTTATAGGATATGTTTTGCTTGGATTTCTAGGTGAGAGTAAAGAATCTCAAGTTTTTAGGAAACCAGGGTTGGGCATTAATGCGTGAAGGAGAAGCCGAGAAGCAGGCAATTTCTATATATGTTTTCTTAAAATTATATATTTATCCCCAGGGCATTTTTCAACTGATAAAGAGCATGCATGCTGAAAAATACTGTGCATTTTGTGCAGAAACAATATGCTGCTCTTGTTTGGATTTCCCGTCCTCTGAATGATGAGGATGCATGTACATTATCATCCCTCAAGGACTTGGTAATTTCAATTTCTCTTTCATTCTGGAATAGATGAGATTTATGTAATTTAATGCGTGGTATTTTCAAAAATTAATGTATATACATTTATTGTGCTTTAGCCCCTTCATGCGGCAACCCTTTTCAGTATGTAATTATCGTTACATTTGTTTGCCAGCAAATATTGCAGAAAACACCGATAAGAGTTCTCCACCGCCGAAGTCCATTAGGGCGTGAGAAAACCATACATTGGTACTTAAGTTTCTAATTAACATGTGATGCTATCTTTTCATGTTCTCCATATCTATTTACTTGAGTTGTTCTTTATATTTCAGGATGAGAATAGAGAGGATAGCCGGAAGTGCTCAATATTTCATGCTGCACTTGTGTACACAGGTTAAGTATTTCATTCTTTTGGTGTTTGACTGATTCAACCTATTTCTGAACCAAAATCGTATATGCTCACATAAATGTCCAATTGAAACTCATTTTAGCAGTAAAGTTTCACTAACATAATAAAAAAAATTACCCAACAATTCACAAAAATGACATTCATGTGCCGACCAGGCTGGAACATACATCAAGGAATTTGTTCATGGAGATCTTGGGCGCACTCATCCTAGGTAAGGTTTAACCAGCTCATATGAAAGATCCATTCATATTTTATTTTATTTTTATTTTTACCATTTTGTTGCTCCTAGAGTTATATCCACCTTTTCTTAACCTTAATACCTTATATCATGCTTTGTGTTTTCAGTGTCGGTTCAATCCTGGGATGTAGAGCAGAAATACTACAACTTGACGTGACGGATGTGAAGATGGACTGCTTCCAGGCCTAAAATTCACTATCTTGAACTTGGTTTTACATTGCTATTGAATTCAGAAACTCCATAGACAATAATTGATGAAAAAAAAAGAAGGTAATCCAATCACCATTGCTTAAATGTGCATTGTGGTACCCATTTTTAGATGAATGTCTAATATTAGGCTCTGATAGAATTACAGAAGGATAGTGTTACTTGCAATATTTTCAAGTATTACATTAATGAGATGATCCTGAAGGAGACCATTATTTATGTAAATCCTTCAAATAGAAACACGCATATTGATGTTCCATAGTCTATAAAGCTCTGTGTCTTCCCTGGCAGCATATTCTAGTCAGTCCACCATGCATCCACCATCTTTGCCATGAAACTGTACCTATCTGCAGCTTCATCAATCTGAGACAATTTTTTAGGTCGAATTCAAAAAATTTAATAATAGAAAAACAAAATACACATAATCTATAAAATGAAAGTTGTATTTTCATCATTCAGTATTTTCTTACCATTTTTTGGGTCGGCATCCCAGCACCATGTCCCGCCTTACGTTCTATACGTCCAATAATTGGATTCGTTTGAGGACTCGTCTCCAAGCTTGTACATAGCACATGTTGCATGGTCTTTGATAAGGGGGAAAAAAGTAAAACAGGTGGAAGTTAGCTAGCAGTAAATAAATTTTCTTCACAAGCCAATCAATTTTCCTACTTGTAGCCAGCAATAATTTTCTCAAATTAGATAAAATAGCGAAATTTTGGGGTAAAATTTCGAATCATATAAAATACGGACCGCCAATAACTTGAGTGAGTGCAGAGGTACGACCCGGTCATCATGGTCTGCTGTGAGCAACATGGTCGAAGGATATTGCACTAACGTAAGACGAGATTTATTATCCCATGGCCTCTTCACATTGTGCAACGGTGAGTACCTGACAGAACATGGATTTATTCATATACATGAAGCATTCAGGTTGAGTTTACAAAGAGCAATTCAATAAAGATTGCTTCTTTTAGTGCAAATCTAGGCTCAGTTAATCTTCTGGGCAACCGTTAAATTCGATTAGACGAGCAATTCGACCAGAATAACCAACGTTAGAAACTGAATGTCCGTGACGATTAGGCTAAAGTGAAAAAGCCAGTTGAAGGTGTTCTTGCTTAAGTTAAAAGAGCTTTACTTGATTAGCCAATGGAACTCTTCCTCTATATCTGAACAACCGAAGTCTGATGTCCATGCATGGCCTGGTTTACGGAAAATATTGATAGATAAGTAAAATATATAAGGAGAGAGAGAGAGAGAGAGAGAGAGAGAGGGGCCCGACCGATGGTAAACTTGTGAAACCTTAGCAAGTCCATGACACCAACATGAGCAAGTGCACAGCCAAACAGATCAGGTCTCTGCAAGTTACAAAAATTGATCATTTTCTAAATTGAAAATCA
>BKCP01005516.1:2662462-2677197 GCA_008636005.1 Striga asiatica | reverse complement strand
AAATCACAAAATCCAATTTTTTTTTTCCAGCTAACAAGCAAAGATTCTGTTATGCTATTTAGTATTTACCTGACGAGCTTCGAAAGCAATCCTGTCAAAGCCAGGGACAACATTTTCTCGAAATATTTCCATTTTCGGGACATCAGCTTCCAAATTACATGAATAAATAATGCCAGGAACAAGGAAGCTCGTAAAACCAATAAAGACGATGCTGTCCTTGCGCCTAGAACAAATCTGGGACACCGTCCCAATATCAAGCGGCAAATCGTGCAAAAAGGCGCCCGTCTGCAAATCTCTTAATTGCAAAACGTTTTTCACGTCACTCAAATAGTTCAACACCAGTTGATTACCATTAACCGCAATAGCAGAGACAAGCACATCCTTAGTATCTTCTTGAAGCAACTCGGACCAATAATTAGGTGTTCTGAGATCTACACGGACCAGCTTGCTTCTAGGAGCATCCTTATTCGTTCTTAACGTGAAAATTGTGTCATCATTTGCAACATAGTGATAAGAGGCATCAAAAGTGTCGACGAGCTTCACAAAAGGAAGCAACTCCTTTTTGGCTCTATGGCCCTTGAGCCCTTGGGCCATTGCTGTTAAGTCACAGTAGTAAATCTTGTTGACTGGACCACAATTTTCGTATGTGTACAGAAGAACATACTGCAAATCGGAAAACGACGCAAAAAAATAAATAAAAATAACAACAAACCATTTTACAGTACTTTTGAAATAAACACAAATTTTAGTACCTTCCCATCCTCTGTCACTGAGGACGAACGTGTATGTTTAGGATTGTCCGGGTCCCGCCAGCACAGTATATCTTCCGACTGATCAGTACCCAAAAAGTGATAATACAGTTCATGGTGTAGATTGACTCGTGTCTCTGTCCCAGCATCTAATTTTCTAGCCCTCAAAAAACCATACAACATGAAAAATCAGAACTAAGTCACTAACCAATTGCAAATTCCCAGAAAGAATGCAAATTAAACATGTATATTGTGCAATGTCATTGCAACATTCATCTCAACCTAGTTCTGCATAAACTAATGATGAAACAAAACATTAAAAGTTGAAAATAATCACCTACCCTGGGTCTGGATAACGACTGTAGAAAAAACCTTTGCCGTCGTGCGTCCAACTAATACTCGAAAACTTAACCTGTAGGATATAAAGTTGCATTAAGAGAAACATAACTAATTATCATTTATACATATAATAACACCATCGAAATTTTGTCGGTATCGTGAATTTTTGGAAAATCTACCCATGAAACAGTGTCGGCCTCGACTGTCTTGTCCTCAATCCTCATAACTTTGATAGTCACCCAATCACTTCCACTATAACTAATGCCATATGCTAAGTATTTTGCTTCCTCACTAACTGCATAAGTATTCAAAGCCACTGTACCATCTTCACTTAATGTGTTTGGATCAAGCAAAACCTCGGGCTCTCCATGCAAACTATCCTACACCACCCAAAAAGCAAATGAAAGAAAGAAAATCAGAAGGAGCTTTAATAAAATTTTGCACTTCGACATGGCGTACAGCGAAACACTTCAAGAAAAAGTTCAATGTAAGTAGCATTAAATAATTTCCAGGCTAAAGAATTTTAAAACTTACGAAAACCTGAATATATAGGACTCGTTGTGGTTGCAGACCCGTGTTGTGAAGGTAAAAATATTTGTCCCCGGCCCTAAATGGAGCATCATACTTGGGAAAATCGTATAGCTTCGTAAGCTTGTCGCGAAGCTTTTCCTTTGTTTCACATGTTTTGAGCACAGAATCTGTTAACTTCATCTGCTTCTCCACAAAGTCTTTTGTCTCCTCAGAATCAGGATCCTCAAGCCTAAACATAAAAGTTCAGAATTTTTTTATTTTTTTTATTTTTTTTCAAATAAGCAAAACAAGGACAGCTGAATAAATCAAAAAGGCTCTTGGGATCTCCATACTTACAATGTCCGAGCTCTCATGATAAGGTTATTACAACTATAAAGCAACAAGAAATTACAACTTGAACTTTGTTAATCCCTTTTAAGCGTACCCATTGATAGAAATTAAGAAAAAGTAGAATAAAAATGAAAACTTGAAACTACACCATTACCATCGGTAAGGATCGTGGACCATGACGCCATGATAGTTATCAACCATGGACTCATCTCGACGAGCTAATGGATACTCCAGAGGCTTTTCAATGGCGGGCAACGATCCCATCTCCGAAAATGCAGACAATAAGGGAAAAATTCACAGCAGAAATCAAGATTTCGAACTGTATCGCTTGTGTTCGACGAAATGCGCCTGAGAACGATAGAGATTGCAGGCGACAATGCGAAGAAATATAAGGCAGAAAGCGAGGGAGAAGAATATTGGCGGGATGAGGACAGGATGGCGAGCGAATCCATGGTTGTTGAGCTCAAGTGGCGCGTGGATTGGTAATGGCGGGCTGGGGAGTACGGAATTGTCGACAGTATGTTGACATATAGCAGAAACTATGTCGCCATGATGTTGGGAAAAGTATTCTGGTGTTACTGCTAACGAGGATTTTCTTTTTGTATTTTGTGAAAATGTTTTGAATGCTATATTTTTGGATTGACTATTGGGGATTATTATTTTTTTTTTTTTTAANAAATATATGTGTTTTTTATTTTCGTATATATTGATAAATGTATGAATGTCATTGGAATTATTACAAATACAGTTTGTCCGTGAAAGTTCGAATTCCTCTCGTTTTTTACTTAAAGGAGTCGAGTTCGATTAACTGATCGAGTTCATTTATTAAACGAGTTGAGCTCGTTTATGATTTCTTAAGATAAATTTATAGGTTTCAAACTAACACCAAGTCGAATATTTTCGCAAACACTGTTTGCAGACAACATAAACGAATTTCGCTTTGTTAAACGGGTCGAACTGCGATTTTAAACGGTCCGACCTAGCTTGTTTATTAAACGGAGTGCAGACTTGATCAAGGAGTATTTCACTCAGCTCTACTAAAATTACACCTTTAGATACATGTTTCCTCCGAAAGTGTTTAGGGGGTTCATCTTAATAGATTTTTAATTTACTTGTATATGTAATATTTAAAACTACAAACAAATGTTATATAGGATACATATAGTGTTGTTAAAGAAAAGGTATAACAAAAAAATAACATAAAAAAATATGAAATTTGACACAACGAATGAAAATGTGAACTCCTAAAATTTTAATTAGTCTTTTTTTTTTTTCAACGGCATATTTTCATAAATAAAAACACATAGATACAAATGAAGGAGACAGCCGTAACAGCTGGAATAAGCAGCTACACTGAGCATCAAAGTAAATCTATACATACCATCAGTCTCACTGAGCATCCGAGCATGAGAGATGCTCTTATATTTCATCTATTTTATTGATTAGAGTTCATAATCATTTTTAACAAACCTTAGTAAACTCTTTTGCACCACATTCATGGTATTTGGCATAGTAATTAAAGTAGTGCAATAAAATCGAACGCTAATGGCAAAAATATTGATGATCATTTAATCTTTTGTGGACTGTCTTCAGTTACATTGCATCACACCATATGGTATTATTATTCAAAATCTTTAAGGGGCAACTCAATATTTGAGTAGTGCAGGTGGGTGAATGAGATCCTCAGCAACCACCTAAGTTTTTACTGTTGCAAGTTCTTTTCATTTATTGTTAACATTTACAATGATATTAATTTCATTGGACCCCATATTAGTTTCATCCAATTAAATAACGAGCTTGTTCAACAATTAGCTTATAGATAATAGTTAATTCTATTAACCAATACGTGATAGCTGATTTGATTAGTTTGTTTGACTAGAATATTACAGTTTATTAAGTGTTGATCAGAATGACTTGCAAGATAGATCATTTTTTGTAAGTTACATATACATACTAAAAGAGTAATTTTATTTGATAAAACTAACATTTGATAATAAATGATAAGGAAAAAGTAGTTGATGCATTATGATAAACCGCATTAAACTTTATCTATTACAAGGATTCAGTAACGATAATACGTTCTCGTCATTCTCTTAAGAAAAAAAAAACATGTGTTATAATAACAAAATTTTAACAATACTTAATATATTATGCTATTTCATTTATAAGAAAAAAAAAATTGTGGACAATAAATAAATTAAAATGCGGGCGATCATTTTAGTCATAAACTTTTAAATGACCTCAAACTTAGACCTAAATGAATCAAATCAAATGAATTAAGTAAATTGTTTATTTTGAGCTCAGCTATTCAATCAGTTAGGACCAAAACTAATATAAAATTAATGCCTCATATATAACGCAATTTCCATGTAATAATTGGACGAAAAATATATATTGTATTATTCAGTCTTCACAATCAAAACCATACTATCATCTATACCTTATGACTGAGACTTTCTCACTCTTTTGTTATCATTATTTTTTTTTCTTTAACGATATAATTCTGTAATATTAGTCTATTTCTTACACATAAATGAAAACAAATTCTGATGTCATGTTCAAACACTAAATCATCTAATTTTTATTATGAATACAAAGTGTGACAATAGATGTCCATCTAAAAGTAGAAAAATAAAAACATAAATGTTTATATATATATCAATAATTTTTTACTATATTCTTTCAAGATGTTCTTTTTTCTTTATATTTTATGTCACATTAATGCAATAATCCATATTATCACCGTCAATGTTTAGATCAACAACCAACACTTATTTTGCATTAAATTTATGAGAATATAATTTAGATTATTTTTTTAGAAATACACATTGATAGCATTCTTGCAAAAACCATAAGAATAAAATATCTACATGGTAATATCTAACTGTAAAATAATAAAAAGTAAAACTAATACTTGTGATATATGATTAAAAAAAATAGTTGTTGCATTTGTAGTATGTCGTGCAGAACTTTATTTGTCGTAATGTTTTGATAAAGATAATATATTTACATCATTCTTATGAAGAATATTGATATATCAAATAAAAATTAACAATANTTTTTATTTTATTTATATATATATATGTATTTTTTACCCATAAGGACAATCAAATTTGATGTCATGTTCGATTCTAAGTTGTTGTTTTTTTCTTTTGCTTATTTTTTCATATTCATGGTTGATATTGATAAGAGAAACCCACAAGCCTTTATTATGATGGATGCTAGCTTAAATAAAATACTGATTTATTTTGGTAAGAAGTATTTACAATTTAAAATGAAATTTGTACTAGGTTTGTCAAAAATTCACAGTCAATATTCATGTATTAACATATGGATTGTAATACTATTAACCTAATCTAAATTTGTTATTGTTTTTAAGTGTCGCAAGATCCACCATGATTTCCCTTCTAAGTATATCAATAATGTTGGTCAAGAAAATGAATGATGGATAGTAAATTATTAGTAATTTTGGTACAGTGATGACTTTTGAAATTATAGATTTTCCTGGGCAACATTTATGTGCCTTGCAATATTATCAGCCCATTTGCACAAAATGTGTACAAATTAATACAACTTATATATGTAAATATAGATTTCGTTTTTGTTTCGCACAATAAAACTTTAATCATTATCTTATTACAATCAAATTTAAAAAATTGAGTCAAAACTGATATTACAAACTAGATCATTACCATATAGATTAACTAATGTCTCGATAATTAATTATTAGAATACTATTTGAAGCAATGAATTACATTTACCAAATTAATTATTACATGTTTGACCTAAACTTAGTCCAATCTAAGTATGGATCATATAAATGATGACTAAGTTGTTGACGCGTGCGTGACAGTAAATTATACCCTATTGACTAACCTATTTTGCTTAATACCAAAGTAAATTTATTCTATATGTAATTACGTTTACTCCATAACATTTTAGTATTATTTAATTAATATATAAAATTTCTTCTTTTTTCTATAAAAGTAGTCTAATATATAATACATATATAATTCTAGGCTATTCATTTATTTCAAAAGAAAAAAATTTCGCCTAAAATTTTCAATTGTTTTAGTACGTTTTAATTTTCTTTTTGTTCGTGTTTACATCATTATATTTATAATAAAATATTACAATATTCATAAAAATTGTTACGGTTATATTTTAAAAATAATTTAATTACATTTTGTTATTTGGTAAATGATAAGTAATAGTACTATATTTTGATGTAACCGTTCAATACTACTACTATATACCTCATTTTTTGTTGAAAATTAATTTTTAAATTTGGACTTCAAATTATTCACACTTAATTTTAACGATCTTGAATAGTATCATAAATTGAGTTTCAAGACAATTATTTAGAAGTAATGTGTAGATTTTGAATTTATCTTATAAAATAAACCATCATCCTATTAATTATTTTTTGTTTTCCATTTGTATGAATTTCATTGATTTATATTAGCTTTATCAGGTTATGTTATTTTTATCAGTTTTTATTTTAAATTTAATTTCTATTTGTTGTTGTGCACACAAATTATACAAATTACTGAATTAGTTATCGATTCAATGTAATAGTTTTTTTTCTCCCTACATATTACAGATAAAAATCTTACAGTCGTTATTACTGTATCTTACAAGTTAGTTGTGATATTTTATAATGACAACTTTTTTTTGTAATAAAAATATTATACATAAAAGTATTAAATTATACTCGAACAATTATTAGATGAATAATTCAAATTGCACATTTTTTTTATTTAAAAAAATATAATCACTACACTAATTATATTAAAAGATTATTATATACTATATAAAATTTATATTGTCTATTTTAATTTTTTTTTACTCCAGTGATACTTTTATGATTACTGTTACTGTTATACTCAAAGTACATGTAAAATTATATTATATATTATATTTCTATAATAATTATCATTAATATATGATAAATTCCACATTTATATATTTTTTTTTTATTGAAATCTAAAATTTCAGCTATAAGCATTTAATGTAATAATTTATCTATGATACATTTTATAGAAAAATATGTACAAAATAGCCAAAATGATATTTATTTAACAAATAATCAATTAAGTTAGAATGACAAATAATAAAAATAGGAGGGAGTAACTTTTTATTTTAGTTGACATTTTTATATACAAAGTTTATACTATTGTTTTTTATGTAATCACAGGATGGGTTACAAGTTAAATATAATTAATACACATTTATTATAAAACCTAAACATAAATTCAATTTCCAACTGCAGAAACGAACGAATTAAGTGTGGTCCCAAATTTAAGTTCGTTTAAATTTAGTTGAGTCAAAGTCTTACACTTAACCCCCAATTGATACGTATTAAAACATAACAATAAACTTATATTTATAGATACAACTAAAATATATAATACCCCCTTTTATATCAAAATTTTTACATTTTCCATTTTTATGTTAAATTTTTTATATTTTTATATAATGCGGCCTAACCTCATTTATCAAACTTTTTACATTTTCCATTTGTGTGTCTAACCTCTTTTGTTGTTGGTTGCAACATCTCATCAAGTTTTGATTTTGAGTCATGTTATTAATATTTTTATAAAATTTTATTGACAATTTTATAAATATAAGGATGTATTGTACAATTTATTGCTTATATAAACTAAACGTAAATGAGAAATTGAGCATAATACAAAATTACAAATATAAACAGGTTATGGGAATTTTAATAGGAACGCAAATTTTAGAACAGAGTATTATATTACCCAAAAATCAAAATAAAATATTTTATATGCAAACAATTCATTTCACAAAAGCGCCAACAAATGTCGGAGCTCAGTGCTACAAAAGGCGGCGCCACCATGTGACGGTGGTCCTCCGCCACCAGTGAACCGTCACTGTACGAACCGCACGCAAATACACAGCAACCAATCAGTACATAAATTGAAGATCCCACCAACAATCATCACCCTCTTAAACCATACTCAAAACAGAGCTTTTATACATTGCACCGTACTGCGCTTTTTTCTTTACTGTTTCATTTCCTTTTTCTACTTTTTTCCTCTCAATCATTCCTCTCTCTCTCTCTCACACGCACACGCACAGTTTGCTTTTCAGCTTTCATCAGTGGCGTACGTTTTACGTTTGAAATTGTGCCGTTGTTTGAGCTGCGCAATGGATTAATTTTTTTTTTTTTTGGTTAATTTTTATTTGACTTTCGGTTTCTCAAGGAGGAGTTATAGAAATTGGGAGATGGTGGGTAACGGATTGATTACGCAGTCCGTTTGTGAATTCGAGGACCTGGAGCTGGAGTCGCGCCGTTTTGACGACGGTTACAGCCTGAGCGCTGACGTCAGCGAGTCGGAGAGCTCCACATCGAGCGGCGCCACCTTTTCCTCCGGCCGCCGGCTGGCGTCGCCTCCGTTGCATATACTTTCCCGCTCCGATAGCTTGCTGCCGGTTGTGGGTGGCAGGCACGTCGTCTTCCCAGGGGAAAAGGCGGATCGAGATGAACCTGAGCCGTCTGAGTTGACCGGTGAGTTTCCAGTCTTCAATTTCTACTGCAAAACCGACATTATTTTTTCCCCTTTTCGATTATCCTGAGTGGGTTGTGCTGTTTATCTTGCTGCGATTTGGTAATCGATCAGTAGTCAATCGGTGGTAGTATATTGTTATACATCATATTGCAAAAATCGGAGAATGAGATCTAACAGAGTTGATCTATGCTGTTTTCTAGTGCATTTATGCTTTCTGATGAGGATGTGGATTCTGATTTTTGTGACTCTGCAGAAGCTGAAATGATGAAGGAACGATTTTCGAAATTGTTGCTGGGAGAAGACATGTCCGGTGGAGGCCAGGGAGTGAGCACTGCTCTAGCAATTTCAAACGCAATCACTAATCTCGCAGCTAGTGTCTTTGGAGACATCTGGAAGCTGGAACCATTATCTCCACAGAAAAAATCCATGTGGCAGCGTGAGATGGAGTGGCTCCTCTGCGTTAGCGACTCCATAGTCGAACTCGTCCCGTCTGTGCAGGAAGTTCCAGGTGGCGCCAGCTTCGAGATAATGGTGACTCGGCAGAGATCTGACCTGTACTCAAACCTCCCGGCTCTCAAGAAACTCGACGGGATGCTGATGAGCATCTTAGATGGGTTCAAAGATGCCGAGTTTCACTATGTTGGCCGAGGTCTGATTGTTGAGGCGCGTCCTTCTTCGGAACTCGAGGAGAAGTGGTGGCTGCCTTTCCCGAAGGTTCCTGCAAAGGGATTGTCGGAGGAGATGAGAAAGAGGCTGGGGAAATGCAGGGAGTGCACGCAGCAGATTTTCAAGGCGGCCGTGGCCATCAACAATGGCGTGCTATCGGAGATGGAGGTGCCGCAGGTTTACTTGGACAACTTGCCTAAGGTATGGTATTTGTGATGATGAATTTGGTGGTTTGATGGACCCTTAAAGTTTTTCCGGTTAATCGTGATTATTTCCTGTTAGGTATTAAGACCTTCGCAATTTTAATACCAAATTGGTGTTTTAATGTTTCTGCTCAAAATGCCTGAAGATACCAAAACAACGGGAGTGTATGAAAGTTACTTGAGAAGAGGACATATTGTCGAGGTCGAAAATTGGCAGACTATAACTGCCGACCCAAATAATTATGGGGACTGAAATTATGATCAAGAAAATTTGTTTAGATGTGTCCTGTCTCTCATAGCTAGATCCTGGTTGTTCTCGTTTGATAGAAGTATGTCTTTGTTTATTCCTTGTCCAATTCGAGTGAAGGAACTAGATGATCTTCAAACTGAATCTTTAACTTTCTAAGCCATATTTGGAATGTGAAAATGGTAATTCGTTACATAAGTGGTTCTCAATTTGTCAGTCCATGCAAATGCAATATATATATAGAAAAGTAGGTCTGCGGGAATGTTTGTTCTTGTTCGGCTCATTTACTTGGCTGTTTCTATAAGATTCTTAATGTTTTATTTGTTTCTTCCAGAATGAGAAAGCTTGTTTAGGTGAAATCCTCCATCATTACCTAACCGCCGATCAGTTCTCCCCCGATTGTCTTCTCGATTACCTGGACCTTTCGTCAGAACACAGTACCTTGGAGATAGCAAATAGGATCGAAAGCGCCCTACACTTCTGGAGATCGAAATTTCGAAAGAAGAAACCAACTCATACGAGGTCAGCTTCGTTTTGGGAAGCCACCATGAAGGGCTTCATTTGTGATTCTGAAAAGAGTAAACTCTTTGCACACAGAGCAGAAACCATCCTGAAGAACTTAAAACTGCACTTTCCCGGTCTCCCTCAAACCACTCTAGACATGAACAAGATTCAGTATAACAAGGTAGTACAGTACATTAAGTTACAATTTTTCGCTTATTCTCATATTTTATAGGTCTAAACCTTTTAACCTCATCCATAAAACCTCAGGATGTGGGGCAGTCGATCCTCGAGAGCTACTCAAGGGTACTCGAGAGCTTAGCTTTCAACTTAACGTCAAGAATCGACGATCTTCTATACGTTGACGATGCCACCAAAAAACGAGCAATGGCAGAGTCCATCTCATCCTTGCTCGTAAATAACCAAATAAGGAGATCAATAACGGGCAAGCTGTATTATCCTGGCTCGCCATCTAGCCAGAGTTCACACTCTTCTTCATCACCAACAGGCTCTCCTTTCCGTTGTTTGGTCCCAGTGAGCCAACGGCCCAAGAGGCTACGCCGTTCGGTGAGCCAGTTTGCCTCTCGGGACCAACTTGATGTAGAACTACAAAATCTTGCATTGAGATGATTTTAGGGAAAATAAAACTACATTATTAGATATGAGGTTTGCAGTATTATGTTTATGTACAGACTGTAGAGAAAGTTATGGGTGATGGGTCCATGGTTGAGTTAGGTTTTTGTTAACAGTTTTATGTCTTAGGAACCCTCCACTAATCTAATCCATCTTCGTTTGGTTGACAGTGATGGGATTGGAATAAATCATTCCTTGGTTGGGTTTGACTGTATGGACTATGTTATAGTATCAAGGTTGACAAATGGTTGGTAATATCTGGATAGCTCATGCAATCCTATTGCATCCTCTAAAGCAAACGAGGGTTTATGGTATAAGGTGTTATAAGCTTGAGAGTTCTCTCTTACAAGTTCCCTTCTTTTTAATCTTTCGCTTTGAAGAGCTGCATTTTCACTTTATTTACTGCTATTCGATGCATTTGGTTCCTATGCTCACCTATATTTTGATTGTATCTTTTCAGGTTGGGTACCCTATAAATTCTCTTTTTTGTTATATTTTATTATTATTATTATTATTTTTTTTGGCACTCACTCTTTGGAATTGTCCGCCTTCATTGCCATTTTATTGCACAAACTTGGGAGTTTAATTTTATTCTAAGCACTTCCATTTTCTGGTCATGCAATCCTATTTTCCTTAGAAAAATTTTATTCTAAGCACTTCTATTGCCCGCCTTCATGACCATTTTCTGGTCATGCAATCCCATTTTNTTTGAGTGCTTGAAAAAAAAAAAAAGAGAGAGAGAGAAAACAAGAAAACATAATAAGTAAAATGACCTCCTTAGCAATTTTTGGTAAAAGTGGTGGCTTAATGAATCTAGGAAGGGAGAACAGTGTCACAATCAGGCCATACTCAGTGTTCAAACTTCAGATTTATAATCGAGGATCTCAAAATAAATAAGAGTTTCCAGTAACTCAAAATCAAGCAGAGCAGATCAGCAGATACTGTTTTAACATTTTTCTTCTCATGAAAACTATGGGACATTACCATGATAAGCAGAACAACAACCCCCACACATTCAAAATTTAAAATAAAAACAAATGAAAAAAAGATTCAAAATCCACTGGAAACCTTATAAAACATTCTTCTGATCACATCCTGTCTTCTCTCCTTCGCGGAGCACAAGTGATGATCTCATCAACCCTTAGAATCATCTCAGCAGCTTCAGTTGCCGAAAGCAATACAGCTTGCTTCACTTTAAACGACTCGGATATACCAAGCTCCGACATATCTCCAACCTGCAAGACATAAAAAATCCACCATTTAGGTTTAGAATAGAAATCATGAATATATAGAACCCAACAACATATGAACGACTTAGGGATTGCTTGGATATAAACCAATTTGAGTTTGATTGAATTTTTTGGTTAATCGGAAGTAATTTTGAAAAAAAATGTTGGTTGTGTTAGGTTTGAGTGGGATTTTGAGTTTATATTAAAATAATATTTAAAATAAAATGATGAAAGTTGATTTGATATAAAAGTAGGAGGGGTGATTAAAAGTGATGGATGAATATAAATTAAAGTTGATATGACGTGTGAGGATGATTGATTGGTATTAATTAATTATATTAATAATATTAAGGAAGGTTGGGTTAAGTTAAATTTGAGTTAAAAATGATTGATTTACTCACAGATCCCGATATGACGTCAATCCCAGCAGAGGTTCCTTCCTTATGATGCTCTGCACGAAGCTGAGCAACTAACTCGGCACTGTCCAAACCAGCATTATCTGCAATGGTAGTTGGAATAGCTACAAGCGCACGTGAAAAAGCTTCAATTGCATGAGCTTTTTTCCCGGGAGTCTTTCTTGCAAGTTCGTCAACTGCCTTTGCCATTACCATCTCCGGCCATCCGCCTCCGAACAAAACCCTGCTGTCATTTACCGTCTGTGATAAAACACACAAGGCGTCGTGTAGAGATCTTTCGGCTTCATCCAGCATGTGTCACTATCACGAAAAGGTAGAATTATTAGGAGAGTAGAATTACAAATAAGAAAGAATATCGGTCTTCCAAAATGCAAATACATTCGATCATGTGATTCCATCTCTCAAAATGCTCAAACAAATCATATACGAATATCAAAAGTTATATGCAATTGAAAATAAATATACATAGATAAATAAATAAATAACAATAATAATAATAATAATAATAATAATAATAATAATACAGTTGGGATGATTATTGTCTAGATACCTTGCACCTCTCAACACAATCGTGCATGCCTGACCCATTGCAACCCCGGAAAAGTGGATAAGTTTGTCCTCTCCAATCATAATTTCCTCAATAACATTACAGTGCCCAAGCTTAACAGATTCTGGATTATCAAAAGTCGATGCAATCTCACCACCCGTAACAAGAGCCAGCCGCTCAATGCCGTCAAAATCAGCATGTTCTATCGCAAGAACTCCAGCATCAGCAAATAGTTCCTCGGGAAAATTGTAAATCAGTTGCCTGTTCACAAAGCAGTTTATCCCGTGATTGATTATCTTTTGTACCTTTTCCCTCATCTTTTCCTTTTCAGCCCCTTCAATCTCGGCAACTTTTGCCATCGAGTCAACTCGAACACGTGCCCCGTAAATTTTCACCTTATCTGTATCCATTGCAGTATTTGCCACCAAAATTTTTGCGTTCTCAATACGCTTTGGTTGGCCGACACCAATTTTTTTGTCCAAGATAAATCTGAACATACATAATGTCAGAAAAGAATGAGATTTTTTCAGAGACTGAAAGGAAAAGCATCAAATAAGGGAAATAGCATTCTGAAAATTTGCTCATCTAGACCTAGTTAAGCTAGTCAAAACAGGAGTTCAATGAAATCAAAAGAGTAAACATCAAAACTCACTTAAAAAAATACGGATTATGGTATATAACATTTATTAGGTATTAAAAATTTCAGATGGCTCACCCTTCGTCTAAAAATGAGTCTTTCAGAGAACCGCCAGGCTTCTTTATGATCTGAATTGATTCCAAATTCGTACTTCCCTGTCAACAGCATTCTCACTTGATTAACCAAATATATTTGGTAGCAACAGTAACTATTCAGAGTAATGGCAAACAATTATTACAAAAAGTGATGGTCAAAAAATTTAACACAAAACTATCACCATAGTGATGACGGACTTAGAAGAAAGGGATAAATCAGTGACGGGAAAACACACACACACACACACTCCAGGTTTCTAATGAGTATTTCCTCTGTTCATCATACCTTCAGCCTCATAACAGCATCAACAGCTAGTTTTGCAAAATGTTCTTTATCCTGAGACAGAATTTTGGAACTCAAAGTAGTCATTGCAATCTTCATCAAGTCTGCTTGGAACTTATCTGAAAGTGGAAGAACAGAATCAGACCCCAAGATAGTGTTGATTCACACTTCCAGGAAAAAGTTGGATATAGTTGTATGCACCCCAGGTAACTGTTTTTCTGCTAACTTTAGAATGTAAAACCATTTTACTTTCATTTATTGTTTTCTTCCTCTTTGTATTTTTATTCCCACATTATTACAACCATCATTACAAGAGAAAATTATTTATTAATTGATTTTAGTTGGCATAGAGCAAAAATGCAAATCCAAGTGCATGAATACTGCTTGATAAATAATTGATTGTAAATTGATGTGTTAAATGTAAAACTATGACAAATGATAACACTCCACAAGATTTTGTCAAGCATACAAAAAAATAACCAATTTCAACCATGAGAAGCATAGGGCAGGCAGGCAGATTTTATCACCTGCATCAAGTTTATTATCCACAACCTTCCCCAGCAATGCACTTCTAGCACATTCAGCGGCCATACGGTACCCTGGTAAATAGACATTAAATATATTTGTTAAAATGAAAACGCAAATAAAACTATTTTCATAGTTCATGTTCATTCAATCTATCAGTGGTGGGAAAAGATAGGATGATGTTCTATCAATTAAAAAAGTGAGAGAATCAATTTGCTTGAAATATTGATCTCAGTACAGAAACTTACCACCATTAGGAATTATAAAG
>BKCP01005516.1:2619595-2660281 GCA_008636005.1 Striga asiatica | reverse complement strand
CAAACCCCCCTGTGTTTAACGAAATGTGCGCGTTTCTCCATTGTGTTTTAAAAATTGCACCAGACCCCCTTGTGTTTAAGTAACCGATGCACGGTTCCCCCATTCCGTCCAAGTTAACCGCGCGTGTATGACACCTTCTCTAACTGCGAGATTTGTTTAATTTTTTTATTTTTAGAATTATTAATTTACCCTTATTTGGAATAAGGAAACACACCAACACAACCACTGGGCTACATGAATGTTGTGTAAACTATTGAACACACATATATTTATAATATAATATGGAAATGAATTAAACAAAATAAAAATAAAGTAAATAAAATAAATAAAAATCTAATAGGTAAATTAATATAAATTAAATATTTATTAATAATAATAATAACTTGAAATAAATTAAATTAAAATAAAAATAATGAAACATTCAAATTAAAATAAAGTAAAATAAAATTTAATATAGTAGCATGAATTAAAATTAAATAAATTTATAATTTCTAATTATTAAAATAATTTAATTATATAAATATTGAAATGAAAGACAATAATAATAAAATTAAATAAAAAATAAATAAAATAAAAATAATACTATTTTAAGATAATAAAGTATAAAATTGTAAAGTAAAATAAAATAATAAATCAAATAAATTATTATGATATAATAAATTAAAGTAAATAAAAATCTTAAACAATAATAATATAAAATGAACAGTGCAATAAAATAATATGGAATAATATAAATTTATAATTTATTAGTAAAATTTATTTTAGTTTTATTTCATTATCTTAAAAACAAAATAAATAAAGTTTGTTAACTAAGATAATATAAAATGAACAATGCAATAAAATAATATGGAATAATATAAATTAAAATAAATAATAAAATAAAAATAATCTAAATATAAATACAATAAATATTATTATTTTAACTTAAATTTTTAAATTTATTTATAATTTATTTAATTATTTTGTTTTTATTTAATATAATAAGTTGTTTTTATATTTTTGTGTCGCCTAATTTTATATAATTTGGTTCACTATATACTAATTTATCGTATTTTTATTTTAATAATTTAATTTAATATAATTTACATTATCTTATAAATTAAAATTTCATTTATCCATATGTAATGTCAATGTATATTAAACTTTACTACAACTAAGGGCATACTTGTTTATTAATTATTTCACTCACTTTTAATTAATACTCAAAATTTAACTCAACTTTAACTCAACCCCACTATCTTTAATATTATTCATATAATTAATAAATACAAATCAGTTATTCTTACACATCACATCAACTTTAATTCACTGTTCATCCACTCACATAATTTTAACTACCTATCATTCTCAATTATTTTCAATCATTTATCTCATACTTTTACATCAAATCAATTTTAATCATGTTATTTTAAATATTATTTTAATACATTTTTAAAATCTCACTAACAACTAACCATACCACATTTTTCAAAATTAACTCTAGTTAACCAAAATAACTCATTTTGGACGAATTATTTTGTAAACAAGCAAATCCTAACACTCAAGCATGAGTGGTGTAGTGGTAGCTTGCTTGCCATGCTCTTAGATGGTCTCAGGTTCGAACCGTAGAGGTAGTATTTTTTTTTAAATTCAATTTCTCACGACATATCCAATATATCGTGATAAATTCAATTAATCGCAAATATATATATAATATTCGAAGGGTATAACGGGATTTTTGTAAAAAATTTAACACCGTTAAATTCAATTTCTCGCGATATATCCAATATATCGTGATAAATTCAATTTATCACAAATATATATATAATATTCGAAGGGTATAACGGGACTTTTGTAAAAAAATTAACACCGACAGGACATTGAAAAAAAGGAACGTGTGCATCAGTTACTTAAACACAAGGGGGTCTGGTGCAATTTTTAAAACACAGTGGGGAAACGCACACATCTCGTAAAACACGGGGAGGTTTGGTGCAAATTACCCACGATTCAAGTTGTTGAAAGGTGTGAATAGATAAAATAATTTGAGGGAGGTTTGGTGCAATTTACCGATTCAAGTTGTTAAAAGGTGTGAATAGATAAAATAATTTGATTTTTGTATTTCAGACGAAAACAATGGACAACAAAAATATTTTCTAGTAAATGAATTATTTATGCGGAAATTTAGTTACTATTTTAGGTAAATCATTTGCCTTTTCATATATAAATCAATGTTAAAGCGTAACATCAGTTGTTTCAAAAGTTCGCAAATTTAGGTTTATTCAAAACTACTACAGTCTGCATATGCATCCCATGACCAGATAAACTAAGAAACCAGTCCATTCTCAACATTTCAGCAACTATAAAGAAGGCGATCGATAAATATCGAACCAAAAGACACTAAAACATCGTTTAAAACTCAACCTCAGCTAAGGTCGATAAACCCAACAGCACAAACTACTACAGTTAAATATGCACCCGATCTCAGAAATAGATGCCGATTTTAGCAACCCCAAGAATCGAAACAACTGTAATAAAAAACATGTCCCTTATAATAAGTTATTCAAAGGCTAGGCCCAGCTTATAATAAAACTAATAATTAGCTAGACGAGAGGCTCGTATGCCTCCCGCTTGCCCTGCCACAAAGAAGCGCATTTTTAGGAATTGCATACTCGTCTCTCGATGAGTTTGAGGCCGTGTAGAGCCTCACAAGTTGCCATTAATATTTTAAAGTACACTGATGGGTTACCTTACAATTTTGTACTCCTAATATATATATGTATATATACTATAAAATATTATATTATTATTTATGCTATCTTTTAAATTAATATTTGAGCATCAAAAAATAACTGTATAATGGTTACGCAGCCAACAGCATAATATCAATGGACACAAAATGGCAACAGCATGGTAAATTCCACAATAACTCAACCAGAATCACGTCAACCAAGATCTAATCTAAGGTCTACGTGCAAATTATCAACATCTAATTTCACCTGATCACAAAAGGAGTGGAGAAAAGGAAAGCTCAAGATCCACAGTTTTTCGCCACGTGTTTCCTTGTGCAAAATCCAGATAATTATAGTTTGGGCACTGAGGCACCATAATACTGACAAAACAAATGGATTAGACACCACTTACAAGCGAATAAGTACATAACTGAGGGACCAAATGCCAACAAAGAAAATTTCTTTGTAATCAAATCAGATCACATTCCATCCTCAACTCTCGCACTCAAATCATGGAGGAACATATCCATGAACTCCTGCAAATTTTTACCAACACCAGAAAATATATGGTGAAATTGTGCCATCATCGATAGAAGGTAAACCCAGGAAAAAAAAAAGTATAGAAGGAAAATAGGAAAAAAAAAGAAAAAAAAAATAAAAAAATTAACCTGTGCAAGACCAAGATTGCATATTGCATTAGCAATATTTTCCTCCGAATTGCCACTGCTGCCAAGTCGCTCTGCCACCCTAACCAGAGAACAGAAAATTTCTCCAAACGAGTTCTGTTCTTCGAGCCTCTGAACCACTTCTCGGAGATTAATCTGCCGAATGAGGAAATCAAGGAGCAAAAAATACACTCCAAATCATTCATACAAATGGAAATTCATATGTAGGAAATATAAAGGAAGTGATTCCTTTCGGCAATAGATGATCATAACTTTCTATATCTAAAATTATCAGCACAAGAAATGTAGAAGTGTCCTAACCCGAAATGAGAATGACTGTTACACGGAAAATTTTCAAGACCAAAGAGTTATGGTATCAGTTTAACCTCAGGAGATGAAGGTAAAATTTACGGAGACCAAATTATCAATACGTATAATAACATTCCTCGATTACCAATAAGCAACAAATTGTCACCAAACAACTGAAAGGATTAAAAATCTAAAAATGTCTTCTCCCACGTTCAACTCTAACAAACATACCACCTCAAACTATTAAAAACACAACCTTAAGTTCATCGTATTCAAAATTAGAGAAAATCAAGGGGGCATTTTAATACGTGCAGTGTGTCTTCTGATTACGATTTAAACTCAAGGGTAATTCTGTCAATAACCCAAAAGCACGTCAGCTATGCACCATCATCTTTCCCAAAATTTTCCATGTATGTAAAAAACAATACAAACCTGAGGATCATCATTTGTCTGTGTCACATCTCTCCTCGAGCTACTCCCAGGCGACACCTGTCCTTGAGGAGGATTCATTTGGGGAATAGCCGTAATACCTCCTAAAGCCTGAGAAATTGCAGGCATCATCTGCTGCATATTCGTCGACAGGTCAAAGCTCCTGTTCTGCACCTGCTCGGCAAGCTGATTCAAAGGGTTCCTCATGACTGGGTTTTGAGTTACCTGTTGCAGCAAATTTCTCAATACTTCAGGAGAACCAACCCCAGTGTATTGTGCGAGACGGGCCAATAGGCCGTCCACAGAGGAACTGCTCAGGATTTGAGACATTGAATCTGCTATATCCACATTGTCGTTCGTAATTTGCCTGGATGGAGGCAAATTTACATTGCTACCCCTTTCAGGCTCAGAAGATTGTCCTGAGGGTAGAGGATTGGGATTTTCCCCAGTGGCAAGGACTTGTTGCCCCACGGTTCTGCTGGAAGATGCATGGTCGGTGGTCTTTGCTTGAACTTTGGCTGGTTTCTGTGGAGCGTAATACAAAAGCATTACACGGGTGATAATGATAATCGAGCACATCAGCGTTTTTTAATACTTCGAAGTTCATCGACCTTGTGATATGGTGTGATTCATGAACACAAGCAAAAGATTTCAATCATGGTCATTAGCCAAATAACCAGAACGAGAACAACTTTCCAAGTGTAAAATGCTAAAAGCAAATTAGAAAAGAAGCAAAATAACACCGGGGGAAATGCTGCATTTACATGATTTACAAGAAATTTTTCATTAGGGAAGGAAGATTTCATAATCGATGTCCATGTAAATCTATCAACTTATGATTTGAGTCAAATATTCAGAAAACAAACAAACAAACAGCACCAAGAAACTCGCAAAACCCTTAAGTACGAATATATATGTGTGTGTACATATATATATGTTATATATAAGTATATTTACCTTAGGTTGAAGGTCTCCGAGTCCGAGTCCAAGAGGGACACCAGAAGACCCAGACATATGAGCGCCTCCCCCAGGACTGCTAGAAGGATCAGTCTTTTCCTGAAAGTCCAGTTTAGATTAGTACAACAACAACCATTGCAACTTTACAATCAATAAAAAAATTGAAATCCAACGTGCACCCTCTTTCACCTTTTGTTTGTCTGTGACGGCAGTCCGAGTGGCTTCACCAGCTGTGCTACTGGAAAAGTAACTCGGCTGGCGACTCGTCTCATTATATCTAACACCAGAACCAGGTGGTTGCCCCTGATTAGCCAAACCTCCTGATTCATCAAAGATTGAAACAAAAAGTCCCTCAACAGAACATACGAAAAACGGGGTGCGAAAAAAAAGCATATTTTTACCAATCGCACACCTGATGGTGCCTGGCTTCCATTCCGCCTGCTAGCAGCTATGTCTCTGATATAATCATTGAGACTAGACACATTTGTGAACACAGGACCACCGGGATTGATAGCCTGTGAACCCCCTACTGCACCAGGTCTTAACGGGACAGATGTTGTGGTCACATTCACTCCAGTTGGAACCTGTGCTTGACCTAATTCACCAGAAGCCCCACTGCCTTGTTGCCCTTGAACTTCTTCTCCGTTAGGAGATCTGTTTCCAACCACAGGAACAATGGATGCAAGTGCTGCCGCTGGTTTAAAAAGTGGAAAGTTCATTGAGACACTGGGAATAAATGATTTACACGGAGGATTAGAAGAAAAAATTATGTATGGCTGGCTTACCAGTATGAATATGAATATTCACATTCCTAGTCACGCTACCAAATGGAGGAACAATAGCAAGCCGATTCTGTGTGGCACCAGATGAGCCACCGAAGAGAGAGGTCGTTTGAAGAGGGAACGGCTGCATATAGGGATCCAGAATCATTGTATATAACAAGGTTCACCATCAGAAATAGATATTTACACACACACACACACACAGACTCTGGGATAGGGGTCAAAATTGATATCCAGAACAAGATTCAAGGAGCATGCATTTCAAAAAGCTACATGGGCATATTTGAGGCAGTAGGAAAGAATTTGGAAAAATTAACAGTTGAACAGTTACCATACACAAGTTTCTAGAACTACGAATTTAGAACTACGAACCTGAACCATGATTGGGTTTGGGCCAGATGGAGATATGTAGACAGCTGGCCCAGCATTCACATACGATTGATCCTGCATAAGCACCAGAAATTGTAAGATGACACGGCATACAGAAAATTGCCAGATGCTGAACAAAAGGGAAAATTACGTACAGAGAATTGTCCAACACGAAGATTCAAAATTGTCCTTCCCAACTCTAGAAATAGTGCGCCCAAGTGCTGCATAGCAACACCTAATTGTACAGTTTCTGAAAGAACTTGCCCCCGAACAGCAAGGTCACTTGAACGTCCATCCTGGTCTAATAGCCCTGCAGTTTGCTACAACATTGCAGCAGATTATAAATGGAATTAGAAATTAAAACAGAAGTACCAGAGGCATATATATATTTNAAATAAAAACCAAATTTCCATTGACTGGTGCTTACAGATAATGCTCGAACAACATGGTCAGAAAGAAGGCGTTGTGCATGTCGCATAACAGTGGTCAGCGCTTCTACAGTTGGAAAACCATGCAAGTTTGTAGGCAACTGTGGGGTAGGTAGACTGCCACTAGCATCTGCTGATTGGTCTTGTTGAGTACCTAATTTGAAGACAATGTAGAACTAGCCCGAGATATGTATATGCATGCAAAAAACCATAACTCAAGAATGCCAAATTTGTTACCGTTTTGTGATAATGCCAATTCCATTCGGTTAATAAACTCTGTCAGCGTATTAAGAGAATCAGGTATTGGCTGATTTTAGGAAGAGGGAAACAGTATGAGAAAAATCAACATGAAAGCAAAACAAAATTTTGAAGGATTCTTAAGAAACAAAATTTCCTACCGCATTCAGCGATGGAACAGCCATTGTTGCTCCCACAGGGTTTTGCGTAGGACGGGATGCAGATTGACCGTTTAAGGCTTGATACAGACCAAACTGATTTCCACCCTGTCTCTGACTGCCAGCATTAGCCTGCGTCTGTTCTGCTCTATTTCCATCAGAAGTCTGTACACAAGAGATCACTGTTAATAAGTCCATAAGATCTCAAAATGAATTTATAGAAGTCCAACTAGGATGGTCCAATAGAGTAACTAATAAAAGATATCAGCGAAAACATCAAATAAGTCACGCAATTTTTTCTTTTACAATAGCTAGAATTAACATAGCTAATTAATACATCAAATATCCCAACAGCTAAAAAGAACAGTCTGCAGCACACAGAAAACAATATGCCATCGCGGAGAAAAAAAATTATCAGATCACCGACAAGAATTAGAAAAGTGAAAGTATTTGATACCTGAAGGCCAGGTTGCATGCCACCTACTGGGTAGCCCATCCCTAAAGAGCTCAGTACACCCCCTATGACCTAAATTGCACAAATCTTATTAATTATATATAGATAGGGAGATAATTATTTTCATAGTTCCATCATCAAGTGAACACAACAATTTCAAGCATAACTGCACAAACACACCCGACTTAAATCTGATCCAAGTGACTCCCCTGGGTCTCCGAGATTTAAGGTCCCAAGTACTACACTCTGGGAAATTTGCCCAATACGATTGAGTGGTCCACCAGCAGCGGTATCTTGTCCTGTAAATAAAAGGCACAACTGAAAATCTAGGACAGAAAAGTATACCAGTTACACCTAGAAAGATTTTGCAACTTATCACACCACCTCCAGAACTGTTACTTGAAGCTGCTGCCCCTGTATTGGACCCAGGAGAGGTTTGTGGCTGCCTCTCAACTAAATGCAGGGTATCCCCATGTTCCACGTCTGTAACTTGTTAAGGTAGACACCACAAAGATTACATAATGCAAATACTTCCTTGCAATAACATAAGTACCAAAATTAAAAAAATTCCAAAATGAATATTTTCTTGCTTTATTTTTTGGCATTTGCATTTTTTTTAAACTATTAAAAAGAATATAAGCTAACTACAAAAAAATAAAATAAATAACCAATGAGCATTTTTGCCCCACTCAGGAATACAAATGACTAATCTGAATAGCACAGAAGGGAATGCGTGATAATTCTCAAGTTTGCAGAGGAAGCGAAGCATCAACCATAATGTAAAAGTCAAATCAATAAAAGTATAGAACATTTATAGTAGGTGGAACTAGGACGTATAAGTAATGCAGTGTCTGGTAGGATACGATATTCAGAGAGAATGTGATCATCTTTCAAAATCTTGCCCCTGAAAATGAGACGTTGTTGTCCAACAGGAACACTAACTTCTTGAGCTATTTTCTCCTTAAAAGCTGAAACCAAAGTCTGAAATCGGCAAATCATGGGAATGAGTATGTGCTTAGTCTTTCAACTCAGTCAACTCTAATGTAAATTATACAAAGAAGATACACAAGGAATCGTGCTCCAGAATTGCATTTTCCAAGCAAATAATGAAGCAAAAAATAAATAAAAACCATAGACTAATAAGCTCATTATCTTCATAATCAATCAGAGTTCAATGAATCATGCATTTCATTACAAAATAAAAGTTAATAAAATGATGCCGTGCTTCCACCCTGCTAGAAAGTAGAAACATCATAAACAAGACCATGGCAGTGGTATATTGATGAATGTGAGCTTATGTTAGTTACAAAACTATGAAAAGATTAAATCAGGACTCACATTCCTATCAACGAGGAAACTGAAAATCCTCGAATCAAGAGTCTTGATATTGACATGAAGTGCTGGACCAGAATTTTCAACAGCAGTATCACTCGCAACCGAGTCGTCACCCGGCGGCCGATTCTCCATTTAACTTCACAAGCAAGGAACCTCTACAACTAAACAACAAGACAAACGAATAGTTAACAGGACAGTTAATAATACAAACACAATGTAAACGTGCAAACCCGTTAAAGAAGATTTAGAGCCAATGATCTCAAACCCAAAGTGCCTGTTCAAGTTAAACAAAGGCAGATGCACTTCATGCTCAAGAACTCAAAGCCAGATAACATAAATCGTGGAACCCATTCAGGAAAAAAAGAGAAAAAACAAACATCTGAAAAATAAACACAAGAACAATGAGTACTGACACTGTAGCTATTCCATTGGCAACACGAAATGAAAAAATAAGTGCAATAGCACAAATAGATGTCCAAAATCTTCACCACCTTCCATCAACACAAAATGGTGACTAGGGTTCCTCATGACAAAAATGTTCAGAAACTAAGAGACATAAATAAATAGAGCAGAAAATGGATAAGCATCGCACGTTTGATCGTCGGAGGCAAGGCAAAACCAGATGGCTGTCGCGAGAAAAGATAGGTCGTATTAGCGCTTTGTAGAACCTTCGTATTGTAGAACCTCCATAAAAAAATAAAAGGCGAATAGCGAATGCTGTTGTACAGGGTTTATTCAATGACATTCGACAACATCACGAAAATTACCAATTGGCCCTCATAAATCTCTCTTATCTCTCTCACTAGTACGTACCCGGTACGATGCACGGGACATTATAAATGCACGGGACAGAGATATTAAATGAGTTATTTTCACACCCTTGTCCGTTTAAGTCTAAAAAATAATATAGTTATTATTTATTTTTTACCTCTTTTAATCAACGTTAAGTCTAAAAAACAATAGGGTTATTATAAATTTTTTTCCACATCTTTTAATCAATATTGTTTTTTTTTGCCAGAACATTAAATATGAATATAAATTTTTTTCCACATCTTTTAATCAATATTGTTTTTTTTTGCCAGAACATTAACTATGAACATGTTAGGGCTAGTTTGTAAAATAATTAATATATTATCTCACTAAAACATTTATACTAATAAAAATTTAATTTTAGCATATAAATTTATCCCTTGATATAAGAGAAAGTAACAATTTTACTTATTTTTGTTCACTATATAATATGTAATTATTATTTTATTATATAATAAAAAGGAATACTGTTAAATAGTCTAAATTGTTATGAAATTATATGAATTATTTTTTTTTACAATATGGATTTAGTATCTTTTTATGATTTGATAATATAACTATAATATATTCTTAATGATACAATCTGAAATCGGATTACAGAATTTCAATACATAAATAATAAAATTTTTGGTAAAAAGATAAGAAGGAAATTTCGATTTCAATCTACAAAAAGTTTAGAACGATTTTATGGGATTTTGTTGACTAAACGGATTTATGGGATAAAACAAATCTATATATATATAATAAGAATTACCATTTACCAAAAATAGTAGCAAAAAATAGGTCAGAATTTAATATAGTCTATAAATAGTAAGTTTTATTATTTTTCTTTCTTTTTTCTTTAAAAATCATATATCATTAAATGTTACCTTAAATTTCGAGCTTTAGTTCATTTTATTATTTAAAAAATCCAAATAAGATTTATTAAGTGTGTATATTTTTATTTTTATTTTTTTCTTAGAAACAACAAACAACATTAAAATCTCGGTCTCTATATTTATAAAATCTCAATTCAAAATATAACAAAAGTTTTAGAATCTCTGTCTTTATATTTGTGCCTTTAAAAAAAATATTGAACGCTAAAAATATTCTTTAAATTTCATAATCAATCAATTAATCTTAATTATTTAAAAATTACTATGTTTATTTTTTAATAATATGCATAAAGTAAAAATAATTAATTCATCTTTATATATATAATTTATAATCTTAATATACTATCATTTGGTGTAGACATTTATTATATGAATCATAAAATATTTGTATTTCATAAAATTAAATATATTTAAAGAAAATAAAAAAATTCTTCGGATCAATCGAGTGATTGAATAAGGGTACTGCCCAAGTTGATTGAATTACTTTTAGGTGATATTTAAAATAGTCAAAAAACTTGACACAACTTGGTTGGTCTCAGGTGACTAAGTTATGTATCAGTTCGACCACACAAAATCGACTATTGAACCTAAATATAAATTTTATATTGAAAATATTTTATTACGTGAATGTGATGAAGTCCAAACTTTAAATAATCGTATAAACAATACTTTTATGGCGACATGTTTAATGATTTATGAATATTTATATATCATTTTATTAATATTTATGTGAAATTAAATAATATTTTATTATGATATCTATTAATATACAGTAAATATAAGGTTTTCAGAACTGGACCGTCATCGAAACGATCAAGCTATTTTATTAAATCATTTGTGGTTTGTTTAGATTTTAATTTACCAACATTTATATATATAGTACTTTTTGTAACAAGTTTAAATAAAATGTGTTACTTAGATATCTAAACAATTTATAAATTCAAATGTTTAAACTAATTGATAAATAATTTGTAAATTTCTATTTTATTTAAATATGTAATTTTTATTTAAAATAATTTATATATAACAAAATTTATTTAGAAAGTTGTATCGATCCTACCAGTCCAACCGACTGGTGTTGATGGATTCAAGAGCAAATACTTTATTCAAGCGAACTAGATTGGATACAAACGTGTTCTCGTTAGCCTGGTGCGGCGACTCCGGAGAGTGCGTGGGGAGGTTGTTGAGTGGGTTGGCCTGGATTGCGTCTGTGGAGTGCTAGGAGAGGTTGATGGGTTTGTGGTTCGGATCTCGTTAGCCCATTAGGGGAGTTTCTTGATCCGTTGTTTGGACCGTGGATCTTGTGGTTTCCCTCGGTAGTTCGCGTTAGGTGTGGACTCGGGATGTGGTGCTGCTGGGATCTCCGTTCGGTGGGGAGGGCTTTCATCTTTTCTCTGTTTTAGGCTTTAGGTTTTGGTTGTTTGGCTTTTGTTTAGTTGTGTTTTTGTGTTTGTGTTGTTTTGTTTGTGTTTGTGTTTTATTTTCTTATCTCTTGTTGGGAGTGTGTTTGATGTATTCTCATGTTGGGAGCTTTTGTTTATTCTCCTATTGGGTGTTTTTTAGTTGTGTTTTTGTTGTAGGTTGACTCTAGGCCACCGTCTGTCTGTACGTGTAATCCTCCCAACTAGAGTCAGTTGTTCAGCTTACTCGGCCGTTGGTAGTTTATTTGAGTGAGTAGTTGTTCTCTAGTCTTGTTTGTATTGTGAATAATAGTATTGCATATCGTTCTGAAAAAAAAAATTGGGTGTAATGCTTTCGGGATAGTATAGGGTTTTTTTTTTAAAAGAAAAAAATGATCTACGTGGCAAATACACAACATAAATTGTTGTATGAGACGGTTAAAACGATTGTTTTGTCACACTTTTTTAACAAAGTGCATATTTATATTATCAAATGTCATACCTTTTTTTTATATTGCTTTCTATAGTATGATATTTCAATTTAAAAATATGCATATATATCGAAAAAAAGTGATTATATAATTGATAGGTCTATCTAGTTTTTTATACAAAGATTACTAGTACGTAGCTCGTGCGATGCACAAGACAAAAGTATTAAATGAGTCATTTCCACAGAGCTTGTCCGTTAAGTAGCTCGTGCGAATCACGGGAGATATTAAATGAGTGGACCATAGGGCTTGTCCTTTCAGACATAAAAATAATAGAGTTTGATCATCTATCTTTTTACATCTTTTCATCGACGTCATTTTTTTTGTCGGAACATTAAACCTGAGCCTGCTAGCGCTAGCCCGTAAATTAATTAATATATTATCTTGCTCACATGTTTATAATAATATAAATTTGATTTCATTATATATATTTATTCCTTGATATAAGAAAAATAACAATTTTACGTAATCTTGTTCCTCATATTATTTTATTATAAAATTTATTGTACTATAATGTCATCCCCTCTATATATAATTTCAGAATGGGCTGAGCCTATGTGGCAAACTCTCATGCTTTGGAGTCTTCATGCTTTGGAGTTAGGCTTGTATATAAATTAATATTTGTATTAATTGTATTTTACTATCATTTCCTATTATAACCATTGAATTGCAAATATATTTTAAAAGTTGATAACTTTTATATTTCTTATCGGTTTTACATATATAATATATCAAATTAATTATCTTTTCATGAGCTTCGATTTGACATCCGTATTGTATATATAAAATAAATAAATTATATTTATCTTTGTAATAATAATAAAATTATTTATTAAAATTAATTAGAAAATAAAATTATTTATCATTTAATGTACGAGTGTTTAATTATTACGATTAAAAAAATATAATTTGACAATTTAATTAAAACCCAAAGTAATATTTTATATAAAATTAAATTATTTTAGTTTTTAAAAAAATAAAAAAAATAATTTTTTACAAAAGCTTTCTAATTGTAATCCTCCTATATATTAATTCAGAACATGCTGAGCCTAAATGGCAGGCTCGCATGCTTCGAGATCCTATGACAAAATTACATGCTTCGTATTAGGCTTGGGTAAATTTTAATTTACTTCCAAACCAAAAATAATTAGGTTCGGATTATCTATAAATAAATTGATTATTTATGGTCATGTTACATATATTAATTGCATTTTAATATCATTTCTTATTATAACCATTAGATTGTAAATATATTTTAAAAGTTAATAACTTTTATATTTTTTATTAGTTTTACATATATAATATATCAAATTAATCATCTCTTGATGAGCTTCGATTTAACATCCATATTGTATGTATAAAAAAATAAATAATATTTATCTTTATAACAACAATAAAATAGTTTTCTAATATTCATTAGAAAAATAAAATTATTTATCAATTAATATATTTATATTTCAAGTAGTTATATGATATAAGTTATAAAAATTACTATAATATAACACATGTAAGTCGCATATGTAACAAGTGTTATTCTAAAATATATAATGATATAAAATTTTTGTGAAAAAGTAAATAAAATTAAAAATAATTTTTCTCATTAATTTAAAAATATAAAAATAATTTTTTAACAAGCAACCGTGTAATACCAGGTGTTGTACTAGTACATATAATTTCAGAATGCGCTGAGCCTACGTGGCAAACTCTCATGCTTCGAAATCTTATTTGGCAAAAAATCATACTTTGGAGTTAGGCTTGGATATAAATTAATATTTGTATTAATTGTATTTTAATATCATTTCATATTATAACCATTGAATTGCAAATATATTTTAAAAGTAGATAACTTTTGTATTTCTTATCGGTTTTACATATATAATATATCAAATTAATCATCTTTTCATGAGCTTCGATTTGACATCCATATTGTATATATAAAATAAATAAATTATATTTATCTTTATAATAATAAAAAATTATTTATTAGAATTAATTAGAAAATAAAATTATTTATCATTTAATATACGGGTGTTTAATTATTATGATTAAAAAATATAATTTGACAATTTAATTAAAACCTAAAGTAATGTTTTATATAAAATTAAATTATTTTAATTTTAAAAAAAATAAATAAATTAATTTTTTACAGAAGTTTTCTAATTCAACACCCATTTAATACACGGGTATTGTACTAGTTATTATTAATTATACAAGTTATAGTGTAGTCTTCTTCTTGTTTTTGATTTATGTAATTAGAATATTTAATGTACGTTCATATTATTTATTAATGTAATTAATTTAAATTATGTAAATAAATTTAAAGTAAAACATTTTGTACAAATATTTTACAAAATATACACAAATGTTTTTCTGGAATTTATTTTTTTGTGTAATAAATAAACATCTTTGAAATTCTATGCAATTATTAAACATCCTTGAAATAAATTCGAAATCATAATTGAATTCTATGCAATTATTAGTTCCGTCTGATGTTATGGAAAACAAATCATTCGGAAATGTAACAAAATGATAAAGAATTTTAAAATTTAAATTTTAAATGAGACATGTTTTTACTTGAATTCTATGCAATTATTATTTTGTCTGATTTTATGGCAAACAATTCATTCATGATTTTAATGTAACAAAATGATAAGAAATTTTAATATTTAGATTTAAATTTGAAAGGAGACATGTTTTTACTTGAAGTCTATATGTTTGATTTTATTGCAAAATACATCAATTAAGGATGAATTAATGCAAACCGGTTTTTAGCAATAAAATAATAATACAATTGAAAAAATTGATGAAAATATAATGCATTAATTGTCCTTTGACTTTTCTTGCTACTAGTTTTAGTAAATAGGATGACTCTTTATATATTTTATNATTAATAAATTGAATACCATGATTTTTAATTTTTTTTAAAATCATAAGTCGATACCTCAGGGTTATTAACATTGAGATTTGGTAAAACTTTAAGAGTCGTCTAGACTTTAAACACAAATTTCATATGTCAAATCTCATTTTCATGAATTTTGCTATAGAACCGACTGTTAACTTCATAATGAAACCAACATCCTATAAATAATAAGTAGTAAATACCATATTTTATAATCAAATAAAAAAAAAAACCTGTTAAGATTTATAAGGATTTCATTAAAATCAACAAATCTTAGCAAATCTAAATTTTAAATACTTTTGAAAAGTTCATTTTGTGAAAAGCCTATTTTTACAAAAGTGGTAACTACAAGTTAGACGTGTCCAAAGGCCAGGCCGGTTCACGATCCGGAACCGGCCCGCCGACCCGAAACCGGCCCGACTATATCTAAGGGCCGGTTCAAATAAGCCGGCCTGACCCGACGGTAATGATCCGTCGGTTTTTTATTTAAAAAAAAAATCAACTACGACCCGCCTTCCGACCTGTAACCGGCCCTTAAGGGCTAGGGTCCGATTAAAAAACTGGTAAATTCGAGCTGGTTCGACCCTTGGACATGTCTACTACAAGTAGACATTGGCAAATTCCGGGCCAGTCCCGAGGTCGCGAGGCTCAAAATCACTGACCCTGAATCGTCCCGTTCCTAGGCACCGGTCTGGTGCAAGACCTGGATCCGAGACCTATCCTAAAAAGAAAAAAATACCGTTGTTTTCTAGGTCGGCCTGACCCGACCCGACTCGACTCGTTGGGTCATATGTCACATACATATGACCTTGAACCAACTCGGTTTGAATCCGGATATAGGCCCAAAACCGTGATCAAAGGGTCTAACCGGGCCGAGTTTGTGCCGGTTCTGAGCCAAGTTCGGGCTGGGTGATCCATGACTATCTAAGTAGAGTTATCATTTACATGGAGAATTTAACAAAATACTTGGATCGCAACTAAATAACCAATAGCTGAGGGGTGCAATTTGATATAATCATAATCTTTAGAGTCGCTAAAGAAAATTCGGATCTCCATATTCATTTCCCCCAAATCGCAGAGCTTTTCGTCAGTGTAAGTTTGTAACCCTAGGAAATTCAACCTTGCAATCGTGAATTTCGGAGGAAAAAAAAAAGCAGAAAAAGAAGAATGGGCGGTGGCCATGGTGAAGGCATAACGTACAAAGGCGTGACTCTGCACAAGCCAAAGCGCTGGCACACCGTCACGGGCAAAGGCCTCTGTGCCGTCATGTGGTAAGAAATGCTTACGCATAAGAAATGCTTACGTTTGAATCTTCATCGTGAAATTATCGGTTGGATTTAGTGATTATTCTCCATTGAGCGTTTTAGATCCGTGTGTATCGTGGAGCGAAAGTGATTCTAGCCCCTATTGTTTTTTCGTTGATTTTCGATCTTATCATCAAATGGTTTTGCTGCTAGTGAAAGGTGTGTTAGATCTTCGCACAGCGTGAGCTGAAACTGATTCCAGCTATAGTTTTCATGAAATGTGGTGTCAAGTGTTTCTTCAGAGTGATTCAATTTTTCTAATTAATGAATTCATATTAAGAAATTTGTTGATTGCCGTGATGCGTGATATTTTTCTTGTGGACGTTCGAAGTCTGTATTGACTGGATATTTGAACTTTGATAACAAATATCAAATTCCAGCTGAACTATGGTACAATCACGTTAAAAGTATGGGGAGATATTTTTTTTGGTGTCATTGTCTATATTCTGAATGGTTTCGTGAAAAAAGAGAAGATGGGTTTATGTGGGCAATGCTTTGGGGGCCATCAGCCTGCTTAATAGGAAGAATATACGATAGAGTCTTATCGGATGTCATCGTGCTTTTTGATGAATTCATTTGTTAAAATTAGGCTGGATTTTGTATCTCTTTTTGGAGTATGGAAGATGATTTATTTCTGTGTTTGGTGCTAGTGCTCTGTCTTTGTCCATTGCAAATGGAGCTGGAAGAGTCATTGTTGACAATTCTCCTGGCATAGTGTTAATAATGGACTAGATCAAAATGGCTCAATTAAATTCTAGTGCTTCTTCTATTAGTGAAGTTTCTAGAAAAAAAAAATTTATTAAACGGCGCAATGCACCTTGGGTCGCTACGGAAACAGCCTCCTTGTATAATTACAAGGGTAAGGTCTGCGTACAACTGACCCCCCAGACTCCAACCTGTTGGGAATATACTGGGTATGTTGTTGTTGTTGTTGTTGGTGCTAGTGCTCTGCCAAATTCAACCTAGTCAGTTTCTACTCTGTTTTTTTATCGGTACTGCTTTTGGGTTGATTCTGGATTCAACAGAGAATAGAAAGGCCAAGGAATTTAGTGATTGCAAGATGTTACTGATCAGTGCTCTTGATACTCCACTTATTGTTTATGTTCATTCTTATGATGTATTTTTATTGAAGAATGTTGTCTTTCAATGGGTTGCTTTTGTACATCTCTTAATTCAGCTTATGCTTTACATGTCAGAAGTTCTTCACAGGACCATAATCGTGCTTTTCTGTTATGCACTGAAACTTGTATTATATTTTCCAGGTTTTGGGTTTTCTACAGGGCAAAGCAGGATGGTCCGGTGGTGCTGGTGAGTTGTGATTTTTTTTTAGCATGACTGCTGTGCCAAATTAATTCTGTTTCACATTGATGTATTATGTTGTACCTCGAAGCAGCATTTGTGTAAGTTTTTTCTGAGTTTTATTTCTTTCATGCTTCTAGGGCTGGAGGCATCCTTGGGAAGGCCATGACGATCATCATTAGGTAACTTGTTCTTTGTAGTCCTTATTGTTCTGTTACATCTGTGTGATGTTAAATTTATGAATCTGGAACATAATAAGTGGGTCATGAAAATTTTCCCGAGCGACTTCCAATATTGCAAAGGGTAAGATTTTGTCTCTCAAGAGAAGAATTATAGTGGAACGTCATTCAGTGAATCACTCATACAGATGTTTGTTCATGCAACTTTATGGGAATTGTCAGTTTAAAGTTTTGTTGTATTTGTTAAACTTCACGAGACATTGTGTTATGAAATGGTTCTAATTCGTTGCTTGTTGTATCTTTTGCAAGTTTTATTAAATACCTTTGATTGCGAATAGATACTTTGTCATACAGTTGGATCCTGTGTGGCTGACAATTGGATCTTGTGTGGCTGTGGCAGTTTGTAAGAGACGCAATTAAATAGTAGCAAATTCTGTGTGGCTAACAATTGGATCTTTGTGTTTTTATATTTGCATCATGTCTGATTTTTTATTGACTGCTTTATTTTCCAGATTTTGGTGCCATGCTAGAGCCTAGAGGCAGCATGAAGCTACTATGTTTTTCATTTCTTGTTATGAATTGGCCATACTTGACATCTCCTTTGTTTTGTACAATAAAATGACTGAAGCTGAAAGTCATCTTGACTCGGGACAATTGATCATATGCTGTGTTTGTTGTAATTGCTGTTTGTTTTTTCCTACTTGGTTATTTTTCGTGTTCTTATCCAGGGGGAGTGGATCTTTGGATAGTCACCGGAAATTTAACATACAAAAAAAATAAAAAAGAAAGGAAACTTAAAAGAAAAAAAAAAGCTTGTACTTTTGTGTGGGGAATGTGTAGAAATTCTGCTCTGGACTAAGCTATAATAGTGTTGTGCTGAAGTTCGGTTCATTTTTGAAACATCTATATATATATAAAGAGGGAGTTGATGGAATTTATTGCTAAATAAAGATGATATGCAATGACTATAATTGGCAATATTTCTACATTTGGTTGTGTAATTGTAAGTTTAATTATTTTTGCATTTGTCAATAATACTTTAGATCCGTGTTTCCATTTGCACTTTGCATTAACTTAACGAAATTAGTATTCAATTAATAATTCAAATTAATATGGAATCTACAATAATATTTATGCGACTTACTATTCAGCTATCTTTGAAGTTCCTAAACGTTATTGAATGAGAATTTTAAGAAAAAAATCTATATAAAAATAATAATAAATTTCAGTTTTATTTTTTCTAAAAATAAAAAATCAATTTTAAGTATGAGAATCATTCAGATAGTTAATAATGCATAAAAATATATATTTAATAATGCATAAAAATATATATACCACCAATTAAGATAATAACACCCAATGATACCATAAATATACAAACCTATAATTATACTATAGATCTATATCTATATATATATCTATATAATGGACAAATCCTTATTGCCATAATTGACATGATTTTGGGCAGAAAAATTTATACACTCAATGACTATTAAATATATTATCTATATATATATACATTTAATTAATATTTATTTATTAACAAATCATATGCATAAAAAACATAATTAATTTTTATACACTCAATGACTATTACTCATTAACTACAAATTGGCTTAAATTGAAACTTTGACTGTAAATTTATTAGATATATTTTCAGTAAGATCTTATATTAATTTAATAGTAATTTATTGGCACAATTCAAAAAATTATTATGGAAATTGATTTGATTAAATATATTATCATCTATGGCTGTAGATATTAATTTAATTAATTATATTCACTATCCAAAAGTACTTAAATATTAATAAAATAATTAGAAAAATATAAAACTATGTTTAAATCATAATAACTTAATAAATAATTTAAAATATTAATAAAAGTTTCAAATATGTAGCCAATTTAACTATAAAAAGGTACATCCCCCATTGAATATATCATATGTAGTAATAACAGTATTGAAAATTTAAATAATACTAATAAAAATAAAATTTGATGGTTGGGTGCAATTCAGAATTATAAATTCCACCTTAGAAGTACCTATGTACATTAAAAACTATCCAATTTTTAAAAATATTTATTCTTTTCTTATATACTATTTTATAAATGAAAAATAAGTTAATAAAAAAGCAATGTATATTAATTTAGATTATAGCACTTGGTAATTATGAAAATATATAATATATCAAAATATTCGAATAGATACTATGTAATTCATTATATAGGTTGAAAAAATTAATTAAAGAAATAAATATAAATAAAAATAGAAACATAAAAATAAAATATTTAACCATAAAAAATTTGTGTGTTGCATAAGGATTAAAGTCAATAAAAATTAAATTTTGTTTATCAAAGTTTTTACCATTTAATGAACTTAATAATTCTAGACGAAGATAAATATTATGGGTTAATCGTTGGCCAATTATCAAGCAATGTGCAAATTATGAATTGTTAAAAAATCATAAGACTATAATAAACAATGATTTTATAAGTATATACAAATAATTTGTATGCAAATATCATATGATCTCATACATTTAAAATATTTTATAAACTTATAAATAATAAGATTTATATATTAAATAGTCAAAAACTACAAAAAAAAATACAAAAATAGAAATTAACAATAATAACAAATAAATAAATGTCATATTATTACTGAATAGAATATTGTGGAGAATAGAATTTCATATTGTCTTAAATAATTTTATAATATTTAAATAATAAATATTTTTTGTATTGCGTCCCGTGCATCGCACGGGTATCAACGCTAGTTTTAGAAACACGGTAGTTCTTGGGCTGATATGTATTTTTACAAATATACCATAATTTTTCATACTTTGATATATTGCGTGATATTTTATAATGTAAATATAGTATATTTTTGTTGATAATGTATCGGTTCCCTCAACGGTTAGATTGACCAAAAAAAAAAAAGAAAAAAATTGTATCAGAAAGTAGTTTAATTTGTAGTTGCATCTAATCTTTTTCAGTTCTTATAAACCAACTCAGATTAAAGTTTTTGCATAATTTTTGGCTCCAAACTAGTATTGTATAACACGTAATCATAGGCTGAATGGAGTACAAATTAAATTGTTAAGCGAGTCATGTTCAATTGGACGGTTCAACTTGGGATGACTTGATAAAGGTTGGCTTACATTCTTTTGTAACCCTAGCCTAGCATAAGCAATCATAATGTAAACTTTCAAATAACCCTATTTCTAAAATTACTAAAATCATATAAATGACATCAATTTACTCCACTTAAAAGTAGTGTGAAAAACTTGCTATTGCCTACATTTCACACTATGCTAAAAACGTGAACAAAGTATTGCACGGTGCTATTCACTGCGTTATAAATTTTTTTTTTTCAAACTTTAAATTTTAAATTGATTTTTATTTTTATATTATTTTAATAAAATATACATTAATAAAATTATTTATTTTGTTAAATAATTTTAAATTTTAGTTTTATAGTTATATTTAAATTATACTTTGGATTAATATATTTCATGTAAAAAATTTTACTTTAAATTTTTTAGTGTACATTTATAAGTTACAACAGAGTTGAGGATTGCAGATGTCTCGTGTAGAAAGAACTATCTCCACTCCATTTTGTCCGCACTCTCTACACAAACTCCCCATTTCAAAGCCCCAAAATATCAAACCAACCACTGGCTAATTCTCCACACACGTAGAACCAATCCCTGCAACAAACCAAATCTATGGCCTCCTTTCATTCCTAAAATTCAAGTAACCCAATTTCAACTTTTCAAGCTCGAGCTCTTATAAACTTCAAACAATCACAGCTAGCAACAACGAAAAACTCAAAAATGGCTTCCTCCATAACAAACCCATTATTCTCCTCCAAATTCTTGGGCACCCGAGTCTTCACATCCCCTCCCACTCCCAAAACAGTCCCACGAAGATTCGCCATCCCAAAATCACTTCTTGATGATAAAAGCTACACAATTTCGAAAAATCTAACCAATCGTGCAGCTCTAGCCGCGCTACTGTTCTCTTCAGTCACTCCACATGCGCTGGCGCTGGATGGTTCCCCGCCGCCACCAGCCCCCGCTCCACAGGTTGTCGAAATCGAGGCCCAAAAGCCCGGCCCGTTGTCGCCCTTCGGCCAAGACCTTATCTTGAATGCGCCGAAGCCCCAGGCCCAGCCCGCTTCCGACCTCCCCGAGGGCTCCCAGTGGCGATACAGCGAGTTCCTGAACGCGGTGAAGAAGGGAAAGGTCGAGAGGGTTAGGTTCAGTAAAGACGGAAGTGCCCTTCAGCTCACGGCCGTCGACGGCCGCCGAGCCACGGTGGTCGTGCCCAATGACCCGGACCTGATCGACATATTGGCCATGAACGGCGTAGATATATCCGTCTCCGAGGGCGAATCTGGAAACGGTCTGTTTAGTTTCATCGGGAATCTAATCTTCCCCTTTCTTGCCTTTGCGGGCCTCTTCTTCCTGTTCCGTCGGGCTCAGGGAGGGCCCGGAGGGCCCGGCGGTCTCGGTGGCCCAATGGACTTCGGCCGCTCCAAATCCAAGTTCCAGGAGGTCCCAGAGACTGGCGTGACGTTTGCTGACGTGGCGGGAGCTGACCAGGCAAAGCTTGAGCTTCAGGAAGTAGTCGATTTCTTGAAAAACCCAGATAAATACACAGCATTAGGCGCAAAAATTCCCAAAGGCTGTCTCTTGGTGGGCCCACCAGGGACTGGGAAGACCCTCTTGGCCAGGGCTGTGGCAGGAGAGGCAGGCGTGCCATTTTTCTCGTGTGCGGCTTCGGAGTTTGTCGAGCTTTTTGTGGGTGTGGGGGCTTCTAGAGTGAGGGATTTATTCGAGAAGGCAAAATCGAAAGCTCCGTGCATTGTGTTTATTGACGAGATCGATGCTGTTGGGAGGCAGAGAGGGGCTGGGCTTGGTGGTGGGAATGATGAGAGAGAGCAGACGATTAATCAGCTCTTGACTGAAATGGATGGGTTTTCGGGTAACTCGGGTGTTATAGTGCTGGCGGCTACAAACAGGCCCGATGTGCTTGATTCGGCTTTGTTGAGGCCCGGGAGGTTTGATCGGCAGGTGACTGTCGATCGGCCAGATGTTGCAGGGAGAGTCAAGATTCTTCAGGTTAGTGAGTTCTTTATAGTTTTTTTTTTTTTTTTTTTTTTTTTTTTCGTAGTTTGTGTTGAACTGATTTGGAGGTTTTGGTGTGATTGCTTGGTTTAGAATGAACAAACTGTGTGCAGGGCTATTTAGATTTTGACAGGAGCTAGTTTGATGAATGTGGTAACTTATTTGTCAGCTTAGAAATTATGGAGTGTGATGGGATCTGTAGAAAGTGCAGATTGTTTGTAGCACTATAAGCTTCATTTGGATTGAGAAAAATGATGTTGAGGACTTCTGAATTTCATAGCTACGAATCTGTTTAGCTTGACTAGATATTATTCTAACACTGAACCAGGGCTTACTTTACAGATGGCTTGACATAATTGAGATATTTTGATATTGTAGGTGCACTCAAGAGGGAAGGCCCTGGCCAAGGACGTTGATTTCGAGAAAATAGCGAGGAGGACACCTGGCTTCACGGGGGCCGATCTGCAAAACCTCATGAACGAGGCCGCCATCCTGGCGGCAAGGCGTGACCTCAAGGAGATAAGCAAGGACGAGATATCTGATGCCCTCGAAAGAATAATCGCAGGGCCCGAGAAGAAGAATGCTGTTGTCTCTGATGAAAAGAAGAGGCTCGTGGCTTATCACGGTACAAAAACAGAAAAAATAAAGTGGATATTGAATTATAAATTTATAAACTGTCCATATTCTTTATCAATTANATTTGGAAAATCAGATGGCAGTTGCTCTGGGTGGAAGGTCAGTTTTTTTTTTTTGGAATTTAGTCGTTCTATTTTTTTTCACATTCAGGCACTTATGTTAAGTTTACACGGTTTAATTGAATTGATCTCCGATTTGTGTAACAGCTTAAACATTAATACTTTTGAGGTAATTGTGTTCTATTTTTAGGAGTAATGTGGAGTATGACTGGAATATGTTTGATAAGTAATGAAGATAAAAAGACAATAATCAGTAATCTGTCATGTGTCATGAATCTTGAGTCTGTAGGAATTTATAATCACATAATATAAGTTCAATAATTATCCTTGATGTGGGATAATTTATCTGCGATTATAATGTCATACATATATCATCAAAGATTAGGTGTTATGGCATTCTTTTCCTCGACTAAATCTGATTATGAACTTTATTTTCATTCTAGTTGAGGAGAACAGGAATTTATGCGCACTTTAGTGTATTGGGGACCTTACCAAAAGTGTTTATATACTATTCAATTAGGCCATCCATAATCACTTAAACCCTCGTAGTTAGTTCATGGACTTTTACCTTATCTTATCTGGATCAGTTAATTAAGTCAATAAAATAATTGAAAGGCTGATATATTAGCGTTGTAATATGTTGCTCATAATTAGATTATACCTCCATCCATAATAGTCTCTTTGGTAAAGTTTGAAGCAAATGTCAATGGAGTTGACAATGGAGTGTTCGTAATTTTTAAAGACCAAGTGTTCAATGATGTTTTGCAACTACCCAGATAAACATTTAAAATTTAAGGGATAAAGAATCTCAATGAAGTTTATCTCCTTAAATTTTATTATATTCTCCCTTTGGAGATTGAATCTCGCAATGTCGTTGGCTCGGTTATACATATGGTGTAGTATCAGTGTATCGTTTATTTCGTGAAGTTAAAGAAAATGTTTGTTTGATTATTGGTGCTCGTGACAAACAGGGTTGCCGAGGAGGCTATCTTCGGACAAGATAATGTGACAACAGGAGCTTCCAATGACTTCATGCAAGTTTCAAGGGTTGCAAGGCAAATGGTCGAGAGGTTTGGCTTCAGCAAAAAGATCGGTCAAGTGGCTATTGGTGGGCCCGGTGGAAATCCCTTCCTTGGCCAGCAGGTAACTCATCTTAGTATACAACATTTAAAGAATTAATATTACTGCTCCTGTAGCATAATTACAGCAAAGTGGAGTTTTTTTATGGGAATTACGATTATCGTTGAAATTTCATTGGAAACATTCGAAACCGGGGTATTTGTACTGCTTCAGGATAATTCAATTCTTTTCGTGCAATTAGGGAACTCTTTGAGAAAGTAAACGATAATTGCAAAAACTCATTGTCCAATACTCTGTAGTTTCAGTTTCTTTCCGGAGAAGGATTACTGACGGCTTTTCTCAGCCAAAATGCTGACCTGGCATGCCGGCATTTTATATGTGAATCTCATAATGTTATTTTGCACCTTGAAACTGGCATTTTTGGCATGCCATACCAGTATTCTGGCCAAAAAGAGTAATCGGATGCCATTTTCAAACAGGAAAACTGAAAGGCAGAATATTTATCTGTAATTGGATGTCTTTTCTAAAAGAAAATTGCAAAGTAGAAACCTTTATCTGCAACCTTTCAAAGGTTGAGACGAACTGAGAAAATGTAATAAATGCTCAATATTTGTTCATTATTAACTCATTTCCAAATTTACTGTATAATAATTGCAGATGTCGACCCAGAAAGACTACTCGATGGCGACTGCAGACATTGTTGATGCAGAGGTGAGGGAGCTTGTAGACCGGGCGTACTCTAGGGCAAAGCAGATAATCACAACCCATATCGACATTCTTCACAAGCTGGCTCAGTTGCTGATTGAGAAAGAAACTGTTGATGGAGAGGAGTTCATGAGCCTCTTCATTGATGGCAAGGCTGAACTATTTGTTGCATGATTTTTGTCACTCAAAACAACGTGAAAAAAAAATAAAAAATGAAAATACTTACCTGTTGTATATTCTTAGGTTTATTTATACCGATTGGCAAACCGCGCGAAGATACATGTATTAAGAGACACAAAAATATGTCACCAACAATTTTACTAGTGAGAGTGAGTGTATGTATGTAGTCTTGATATATGGTTGTGCATTGGAATGATTTGACTTGTAAAATCAAACTTTTTTAAGTTTTACTCTAACTTGATATTGGTATTGGTATCACTAAATATATTCCGAGTTGTACAAATTGGGCCGGGCAGGCTGGGTTATTGACTGGGGAAATTTTTATGTCTCCTGTATGAAATAGAAAATATTATAATTCTATCATTGATAATCAAATAATTATAAATCTACCTAAATAAGGATTTTTTACTGCTTAATAAACCTAAAAGCAGTTACGTAACTATCGGGGCCCTCAATCCCCCAATTCCCGCATGATATCCGGTAAAAGGAAAAAAAAATGCTTGATGTATATGTTATTTACTTGATGTACATGTTATCCGGTAAAACAAACTCTCAGTGTTATTTGCTTGATGTATATGTTACCTAAAAAATTTCTTGATGTATATGTTATTTGCACGATATTCGGCAAAATAAAAATTGCTTGATGTATATGTTATCCGCACAAAATCTTTTGTCTAAATATATGTTGAATATATATTTAATATATATACATAAAATAAACCATAAAAAATGTTTGGTATATGTATTGTATGTATTTTCCATGATTTTACTAAATATAAACGATACATATACCGAAAATATATTGAATATAAACTATAGATATAATAAAAAAAATCAGTTTATGCTTGTTTTAAATCAGTTTTTTAATATTTTTTAGTATATGTTGAGTTTACGTATTGTTTATTTTATTTTTATGCTTTGTAAACAGTTTTGCTAAAAAATAAACCACACACATACACAAAAAAATGACATTATTTATCTATATTAATGCCTAAAATAACTCACGCAATTGTGCAGTGAATATATATTGCGTTTATGTTAGTATATATTCCATATATGTTGCAATGAAAAACATGTTTTTCATAAAAGATTATGTACAAGATCATAAAATAATAGAGAAAGATAAAAACATCTATTATGTACATATACTGTACATATACCGATCATAAACTAATTTGCAACAAGGAATACGTGCCATTTCAACAAAAAAAATCTTCTAATACACCAAACATAAACTATGAATAAACATTAAAACATCCATTCACAAACTAATTTGTACATAAACTAATATATTCAGTATATCTCCCCGTCTTACGACCTCCCCTCCGCCCAGCCCAGCCCAGCCAGTACCTCTCTCTTGAACTCCACCACCGTCTGCAACGCCTCCAACCACGTGTTCGCCATCGAGTTAGACACCGTCCAGGACTTCGAGTTCAACAACGTCAATGACAATCAATCATACAATAAATACCAGAAGACCGCGGGCCGCCACGCGTTTACATCAACTGCCGGTTCTCGATAGATCGGGTTACCAATAAATGCTTGCCAACCGTCCGCCGTCCGCCTTCCTTCAACGCGGACGTTTTTGGCCGTCGCCGTTAAAGGGCTCAGGTACCCTGTGCCGAAATTCGCCGCCATGTTTCGTCAATTTATTCCGAGAGGTGTCGTGTTCTTTCAAATTTTATTCATATCGTGCGTCAATTTTGTGGTCTGGGCGAGAAGGAAAAAGTGAGGGGGAGATTGATTTGTTGTTCACTTGTCTTGTGATTCAAAAGAAAATGGAAGAAATATCAATTTTTGAGACATTGAAAAAGTAGGGGTAAACGTGGGGTGAGAGATGATATAGAGAGAGAGGTTATTTGTTCCTCTTTTTTGGTCATTTCAATTAATTATCACAATTGCATTTAATTTATCTCGATAATTGCTTAACAACGGTTACATCTGCATCATTTCACAATTCAGGTATAAGTGTAATATTTTATGCTTGTTTTAGTATATTTATAAATAAGAATATAACTAGTGTATAAGTGTAATATATATTATAACTTAAAGTAAGGGGTGCAAATTCCTCATAGAGATATTCCTAAGTCTGAAACTGAGAGCCGTGAACCGGGCCGTTTAAGAGACGCGGCCTTTTAAACTAATTTTGTAAACAGGCCCATTTTCGCTGATTGCACAATGGTCGATAAAATTAGGGCAACAACGTCTCTATAAAATTCCTTTCAGCATTCCATTCCGCAGTTCGCTCTGAAATCCGAAACTCTTCATAATGCTTCCATCTAATCTATCTCTCTGCTGTTTTATCTATTCTTTAAATTTATCTAATTTCAGGCCTTTTATAATTTTTGTTTATTTATAATTTTCAGTTGTTTTCGTATTCTCATTAAGAAAAAATTAGGGAAAATGATGAAAATCAAAGCATATTGTGCAGGAGTAGCAGTACCAAGTTTGGTAGTTGCAGTGATCGGCACTTTCCACACGAGATTTCTGATTCCCGTATGTTTTACTTGTCTTTGATCTATATTTTAGCATTTTTATTTGCTTTTGAGTTTTTGGTATGGTGGAGTTTAAAGATGGTGATTTGGATTATTTTGTGAAATGGTATTCAGTCATTCAGATATTGTTTTACCAGAGCTTGTTAGGTCTTATTTTTTATTTTACCTGCCGGAAAAGTGTCCAGATTGAATTCGTACTGTTCAATTTTTTTGCCATTTTAAAGAATTGATATAACTAAAGTGAATCAATCACTATGCACAAATTTCTGGAAAATGTTTTAATTCAAAGTTCTATACTGATTAACTATATTTTTATTCATTCGCATATTTTCTAGTTCTCATTATTTTCCACCATTTTTGCTCTAGTTGTATATAACATTAACTAGCGCATAACCCGTGCGGGTGATATATTTTCTTGGAATGTTTAATATGTGAAATATTAAAATTAGTATAATTTATATATATGTAACAAAAATAAATGGATTGCGTACAAAAAATTATAAATTATTGAATATAAATTTTCTATACTGTATAGATCATTTGCACGGATGATTTATATTCATTATTAGATTACTTAAAAAGGCATTTGATATTTATTTCTTTATCAAATGAAGATATCAATGCTATAGATTCTTTAAGATTTGATATGCACATTCTTTATTAGATAAAGAATTTTAATGTATTGCCTGTAAGTTTACATATTTAATTATACATATGCATATTTAGGACCCTACACATTTAAAATCACATTTCAAAAGATTCAAAATTATCAATTAAACCATAAACTACGTTATATGTTAATTACATAAATGTGAACATATTAATTAGGACAATTTTTGTAAAGAATATTTCAATGCAATTTTCTATTAGCAAAATTGCATATATATATTAAATAAATAATATTTCTGTTAAAATTAGATTTTTAAATAATGTCTTCATAAAAAGTGAGATTTAAAAAAAATATATATATTTTTCTTAATCGATAATGAATATTCACTTAAAAAAAGTTAACAAAGACAATTGTGAGCTATCGATAAACATAAAGTTAAATCTTCAAACATTATAATATGTAAAAATTCATTCCAATTAAAAATATCAACCACAAATATATTTAAATTTTCAAAATAGATTTACTTTCAAAAGGAATGTCATTAAAATAGAGAAATTTCGATTTATTTCCAAAACACATTTATTTACATGCGTGATTTGTATTAAAAATCTTTTATGCTTGATTGCTTTCCTATAAATTGCATGTAATCTCTCATCTTATCTCTTCCGTAAATATCTTTTATCACTTATACCTTTTTTATTCTCCCTAACATATCTATCCCACACACGCATGAATTTTACAACAAACTAAAAATTGAAGATTCCATCTCCGGAAAAGATCAAACACATATTTTAACTCATTTTTTGTTTTATTGTTGCATGTTAAAAATATGGTTAATTAACAATTTCTATTGTAACATCTAGTTCTCATTTATTTCATATTTACGTCTTATATAGTCCATTTTCAGACATATATTTTTAGGTTTCTTTTGAGTTTGTTTGTTGATTATTACAAATATGGTTTAATTGAATTTGTATTGTCACATCTAGTTTTGATTTATTTTCTGTTTATATCCCGCTTATTAAGAATAAAACTGTTGAATTTATAACTAAAGAGTAGATGGAAAATGCGACTAAATGTGAAACTTTTCTTAGAGAGATTTTATCCATAATCCTACAAAATTTATCCAAAGCATTTAAAATTAAGTTTATGAAAACATTATTTGTATCCCCCAAATAAAAAATTCATTACATGTTGCCTACAATGAGTTCCTCATCAAACAACCCCTTTCCGTCATGAAATCAAAACTCAAACAACTAATAAATTGATTTTTTTTTGTTTTTGGATAACTATCATTGGGTCTCATCTTCAGAATTTGAGTCTATTGTTTGCTGCAAGAAAAAAACCAGGAACAAAAAGTTATAGCAAAAAAATGGGAATATAAAGAAGAAAGGGAGAAGACAGAGAGGTTTGATGGAATGATACCTTAATCATGCCACTATCCTTATTTGGATGCAAACATAAATTTTCTTAACCTATTTAATAATGTTGTAAGAAAAGGTATATAAAACCACATGTCTATATAAAAGTAGAATAAGAAAAAAACGTTCGTCTATTGAGAAATAAAAGTTGAAGCACCCGTATTGGAGGTAATTTTTTCTTTATTTTAAGCCTCCATAGCAGATTTCTTTTTTTTTTTTCTTTCTTTCGTCGTCTTCATCGAGCAGAGAAAACCCTTCCCCAGTCCATTCTCGATCGCCATCATCACCTCACCCTCATCACCATCACTCATAGATCAGACCACCATCAGTGTCGCTTACCTCCATCACCATCACCATCATCACCACCGACGGGCCAAGCCTTAGAATCGCTGGCGAGCCTCCTGTGCGCACCAGACCTGCCGTTTTCCGGCGACAGAAGCAGCAGGCCCCGTTTTATCACCCGTTTCCAGTGACGTGCGAACGGTCGTGGCCACGATTAGAGTAGCAGCGCGCTTGAGATTCTCCGCGACCATCAACGATTGTGAAGAAGGTGATATAAAAATGCTACCAATGAACACCCTTCTATACACAGTTTTGATCTGCACATTTATCTCAACGTAAAATATGGAAAGGTTTTGTTAAGATATTATTGCTGAAATTGTTAACGATAAAGAAAGATTGATTTTGATAAGATATTAAATTGATTTTGATAAGATTGTAATAACCGCCTGTTTAGAATTTTTTGTTGATGATAAATATGGATTGATGTTGATAAGATATTAAAAGATATCAAACAAACAACCATTTTTAAAAGATTGCTAAATATAAGGAATGACAATTTCATTCAACCGCAATATTATGAATGACAATTTGAAATTGCATGGTTTTGAAAAGATTGTCATATTCAGTAAGTCAACTTGGTTGACTGCGATTTTTTTCAAATTTTTTTCATTTGATTTATTGACCTCTCTTTGTCAATATATATAGATTTTAATTATTACATTGTAAATCTTATTTTAAATATAAATTCAAAATCTTTATGTAAATAATTTTGTTTAAAATTAACTCACTCTATTCAACGAATCAAATAAAACCTAAAATTACATAATAAAGTGAAACAAGTTACTGTGATAGACATTGCCACGGGCCGGACAGCCGATTTGGCCGGAACTGGCCTTGAACTGCCCCGTTGTCCTGAACTACCCCGTAGTCCTTGGAATTGAGTCTGTAGTCGGCCACCTATTTATAGTTTTTGAATTTGTGGGTCGTTCCAGGTTCGGCTAGCTCGGACTTGTTGGTGGTTTTAACGGTCGTCAAAAGTCAATTTTTCAAATCTAATCGCTGGATCATCACAACACTCACGATCTGGTCGACCTATTGACCTGCTAGGCCGACAAGGACTTGACAGGACCCCTAATAAACAAAAACAAAACAAAGTTTGAAAAAAGTCTTATAAGTACCCCTTCAATTAGATTTTTAAATAAGAAAACAGATTCAATCAGAATGCAATTTTTTTATTCATTAGCAATTGAACTTCACAAAAGAGGAGGAGTCATAATTTTATTCAATATCAATTGAGTATTGATTCTAACAAAATAATAAATAAATAAGTTTCTTATAAATTTAGAATACCCCTAAGAGCACCTACAATGCATTGACTCTAATTTTACATATGTGGCATATAAATAAACTTAAGTCCTAAATGACATGGACAAACCCAAGTAAAAAAACTCAAAAGTTATTCAATGCAAAAATAAAATAGTAGGTCTAGAATACATGTCAACTAATAAAATTGCTTTAATATGTTTCTTTTATTAATAGAGAAATTAAATTAGGAATAAATGATGAGTGTTTTGGTTTGTAGTTGAGTTCAAAATAGACCTAAGTGTGGACTTGATCTCCCTTTTTGATTGCCACATAAACTAGACAATATCCACTTTTAGTTGCATTGGGAGAACCTGACAAAAAAGATTCTCCTTCGAATTCGGTATAACCTTGTGATAGTCGAATTATCACCATATGCCACTTAACAGGAATACAATCAATAGATTGGCCACACGTATGGACAGAGAAGAAAAGAAGCATGTTTTCATTCTTGTCATCAAACAATGTACTTACAATTATTTTTGGCACATCAAGTTGTGTAGTGATAGGCGATCAGACCATACCAGTGACATCACCTAATTGTAACATACAGTTTTTCTTCTTCGAATCAAGCAACAAAATTGTGACATCTGATACCGGCCATCCATTTATATTGGAAATGTCCTCAATTTCTTTCTCGGTTGGTGAAAGCTAATTATCAGCAATATTCAGCTTTAGTGGTTTTCAACTGGCTCGTTCATTAGCCATATGTTTGTTGTCCTCCACTGACGATATCAGATCTTCTTTGTCAAAAATTAGCGGACCATCATGCTTGGACTACCCATCCTCATCGAAACGAGGCAGACCCTCATACTCGGTAAACCCTTGCGCGTCCACAAAGGCCTTGAAAATTTGGGGATCTCGACTCGAAATGATGACTTCCAATCCCACACCTCCATCGCGCCGAAAAGAGAACTCGGAGAAGGTGTCTTCAAAGTCACCTTCGCCGACCCACGGTGGAGGCGATCGAGCGCGGAATAGGATAAATGACACTCATCTTTGACCACCAATTCAAGACGTCGAATTTTTGTGGTTGAACTGGTTCACGAGAAATCGCAAGTATCAAATTCGAGACGATGTAATGATCGAGCTCACTGTATCTAGTCTCATTTATCCTTTAGATCTTAGCATTTTTGTAGGGATTAAAATTGTTCTCCCACCAGTCACCAAAGTATTCGACTTTTTGCGTCGTCTTTTTCCATTGTCCATAAGAAGAAGACTTAGAAACACTAGAAGAAAATGACGTCGGGTTTCCCTAAACAATTTATACAATAAAAGTTTTGCTTGCTCAATGAGCTACCATGGGTTAGGTGGGAGTTGATACATAATATCATAATATATGTGAAGTTTGTTGAGCAAACAATTTTCAAGTAATGACGAATGTTACAAAGATGCAACTACAAATTTGTTGGGAATGAAAAAATAATATTTAATCATTTTCTTAACATATATCTTACAAGTTTGCCTTGTTTGTCACGATCACTAGTAAAAATATCTCTAAAATCCCACATTACGGCTACACGACTTACAACAAATTGAACATTATGATTGTAAACTAGTACGAATCCCGTGCGATGCACGAGTAAGAGATATTCATTAATATTTATAAATTAAAAATTCTTATTAAAAAATATTTATAGATTAAAAACATGGAATCAATATTTAATACAATGTACTTATATTAATTTATTGAAAATATGATATACATTTTAAAAATTGTGCAAAATTACATAAAAATGTCTATGTAAAATTAGTACACAACTCGCACGTTGCACATAACTGATAATAAATTACATTATATTCGTTTCATAATATGTGTCATTTCAAAATTTTTATTCAAAAATTCAATTTGACTATAACGTGATTCCATAAAATAATTGTTTTGGTAAATTTTATCATATATTTAAAAACCTATGTGAATAATAAGAATAAATATAAAACTTATATTGTTCATTAATTAAAATAAATTTATTTTTGTACAAAATATCCAAATCGAAATATTTAAGTAGTTGATTAAAAACAATTAGTAATAAGATTTTTTTATGCCAAAAAAATTGACACTCCTCATCATGCTAAAAAAAATGAACAGTGCATTTCACACAAAAATTATTTAAAATGTCGTAACAGAAAATGAATTAAATCGAGACCCACTAATTATACACAAAAACATTCACCAGAGCTTTTTCTATAAAAAAAAAACACATCGATACACGCAAATTATATCAAAATATCAGTTCATAATATTTTGTCAGAGTTACGGTAATTTTATTATGTTAATTTTATACGAAAACTTGAAACCCACACCTAAAAACCAATATATTGGTCTGCGCATTACAAAAAAATGTACACTATATATTGATTAAGTTTTCAACAAATTTCCTACTAAAAAAAATGATCAAATAACCTAAATAAATTTGTTCACTTTATACCATATATTGATTAATTTATTTCCTATAGAAACAACCATCACTACCAAAAGTAAATTCGTTCACTATATACCATATATCAATTCATATGACTTGAGCAATTAAGGTATCTTAATACATGGTTTAATTACTTCCTTAAATAATTAGTCGCAATTTCCATAAGTGAACATTTGATATACACCATAAATTGTTAAATTAACTAGTACAGAGCCCGTGCGATGCACGGGGTGCACAATTTTAAGGCTATTTATCCAGGCTTATAATTATATACATGAATAAAGAAAAATGTACGGGATATATATAGTACATGACCCGTGCGACGCACGAGATATATTTATTTGGAGAATATTATATTATAAGGTGCAATATTCAATAAAAGTTTATAATACGCAAGAAAATTGTACAATGTTCAATAAAAGTTTTATAATATTCAAGTGGAGTCTTAAAGTCTCTTGTACATTAAGATTACTGACAAAATAATATTTAATCAATGAGTTTCCTTTCCTTGTATCCAAATTGTGAATGTGATTTGAGGAGTACAACAAATCGATATATAGTTGACTTGCTTTTTTCATTGTAGTTTTTTTTTTTTTTTTTTTTATAATGAATTTAAAGATATTCTAAAATATAGCAAAAATTAATTTTTTTATTACAATTAGGAATTTTACTAAATATAAACTCTCAATCTATGGTGTTAATCAACGTTTAAGTCTAAAAAATTAGGAATTTTTACCTCTTTTAATCAACGTTTAAGTCTAAAAAACAATAGAGTTATTATAAGTTTTTTTTCTACATCTTTTAAAACATTAAATATGAGCATGTTAGGGCTAGCTTGTAAAATAATTAATATATTATCTCACTAAAACATTTATACTAATAAAAATTTAATTTTAGCATATAAATTTATCCCTTAATATAAGAGAAAGTAACAATTTTACTTATTGTTGTTCACCATATAATATTTAATTATTATTTTATTATATAATAAAAAAGAAGTATTGTTAAATAGTGTAGTAGAATTGTTATAAAATTATATGATTTTTTTTTTTACAATATGGATTTAATATTTTTTTATGATTTGATAATATAAACAAATCTATACTTAACTTTGACAAATAAAACAAATAAATACTTTAGTAAGTACTTATTGTATATACTAAATAGGAATATATTTGGTATAATCAAATACCAAATATAATCAAATAAGTCAAAGTGTATATTTTTATTTGGTATTTGATTTTTTTATTATTAATTTTTTTTATTATACTTACATTTTTAAAATAAAACAAATAAATAAATCAATTAAATAAATGAAATATATAGTACCAAAATAGTAATGACATTTAATGCAGTTGAATTTTATGGATAGTAAATGTAGTAAATAGAATCTCCTTTTATATAAGTATAGATTATATAATACGGAAATAGTAATGCAATAAATGTTGTTGACTTTTCTTTATACTAAATCTGGTAAATGGTATATCTTTTAATATAAGTATAGATTGTATAATACGGAAATAGTAATGTAATAAATGTTGTTGACTTTTCTTTATACTAAATCTGGTAAATGGTATACCTTTTAATATAAGTATAGATTTCCCAAAATAGTAAATATATTTTCTTTAGGGAAATAGTTACTATTTAAAAAATAATCAAATCTTATATATATAACATTAGTAGCATCTTGAAAATCATTTGTTGGTTTGCCATAATTTATAACAATAAATAATATAAATTTACTACCTGAGAAAATCATTTATTACATTCTTGTTTTGTTAAATGGAGAGAAAAAGTGAAAGAAAGATTAATAGTAATAAACCATACAAAATAAGCCAAAAAAAAAATGAGGAAGGCAAAATAAAAAGTTGCTTTTAGTAAAAGATTTGTTGCTGCTGGGATTCGAGCCCAGGTCTCCACGGCCACAACGTGGAATTCTCACCACTAAACTACAGCCACAAAAAAATTTTCAAATTTTACTTACTACAATTGATTATTACTATCCTCATTTTATTAGGTTTAAAATTTAAAATGATATTTAAATTTGAAATCGAGCTAACTTCAAGAAGGATGATAATAGGTTGGTTTGATTGGAGTATTATAATGCATTTTCAATGTGGGTCTAAAATATTATGTTTGTATAGTTTTTTCGTATCCGCATAACTGCCTATTTTTACATATCAACCACATTTTTAGACTACTAAAACACTTTAGGCATTGAAAATAAATTACTTTAGATTACGTTTAATTTGTTGAATGAATTAGTTAATTTTAAATAAAGTTGATTGAGTAGAAATTTTAATTTTTATTTAAAATACTATTTAACATGTACTGATTAAAGTTGATTTTATGCAAAACTAAGAAAGATTTGATCGGAAGTGATGAATAGTTAAAATTTAAGTGAATGAGTAGTGAATTAACGTTGATGTAATATGTGATAGTGATTGAGTAATATTATTTAATTATATTAATAATAATTCAAAGAGTTAAATTGGATTAATTTGAGTTAGATATTGAATAAGAAAAATATCCGACCAATCAAAACAGTTTTGTATATTTTATTTCCTGTCACTCCTTTGATGTTCAAGTCTCATGTGTCTAAGACTGGATTTTTNAAATTTTTTAAACTTCTGAACTTTTTGCCATTTTGTGAAAATTGCATAAATAATCCACTAAATTTGACCTATACAATACATACAAATTGTGCATTACAGGTGAAATTTTCGAATTTAAGTCATGAGATCTCACGAACTCACTCTACTCACATATAACTTGTAACAAATAACACAATGCTTTTCTGATAGGTATGAATCTTGCATGCAATTTTTTGAACATTAAGTCATCATGCTACTGAGCAAGATCAAATTACTGCTTTCCATTTCTTCTGATAAGAGGGATCAAGAAATATAAAATGAAACTGGATTGCCCTATGGTGACACACAAAACCTGAGGGCTGTGTTACTGTACCCTACTGCACCAAAACTGAAACTAACATTTCAATTGATAACCGAACGAGAAATTTTGTAAGGAGTGAAAAAGAAAGACAAAGGAGCAGCTTTTTTTGTCGAACTTCTTGATGATAGTAACTATAACAAAAGCATCTGTACATATTCAAGCAGATTCCTTGAAAATCGCAAGAGCTTCGTGGTAAGAATTCATTTTAGCCGACAAACCATAACAAATGCTCGATAACAGTGCACCAAACCTCCAACAATGGACGCCAAGCAAAAGTAGATTCATCCATACATGTTCGTTTGTACATTCCTCACCTTCCAATCCCGAATTTTCTAAAACCGTACGATTTTCTGGAACTTCAAGCCAGCTAAAATCGACAGGGTTCTTAATCCCTTTCAAGAAACTGCTCTTGTAAGCAAGCATGCACCAAACTTTTGGCGTTATATCAGCAATGCAACTGTATAACCTTCCCTTTGTATCCTCAAACTCTTTAATTTGATCGGGGCCAACTGATTTTGGCTTCAAAATATCGGCCAAATTACAAGTATTGCAATTTTTAGTCAAAACCGATGAGAAATCCAAAAGGGCTGACTCGGGATTCAGAAAAGTATCCCAAAGAGAGTTTCTTGCAAAGTTCAGAATAGATTCGCCTGCATTTATCCAGAAATTCGCAGCTGTTGCTATTAGAGCAGGCTCAAATGCATAAAGATGATGGGCCCCACCAGCAAGCAAGAGGGAATATGCAGCACTCGTCTTGTACATATTAAAAGCTTCACGATTTTGTCTTTCGACATCATAATGAAGAGCCATTAGGTCATTGGCACGGATTTTGTAAGCAGAAGCTAGGGTAGTGTAAGCATTTAGAGAGAGATGGTGCAAAGGATGAAGTTTCAGCTTTTGAGGTGATTTTGACTCGTTCTGTTGTAGTGAGTCGCTGTAAAGGAGCAAATTCTCGATCTTTTTACAGCATGAAATTGGATCATCGAACGATAGATAATCAGCTATTGCATCATTGAAGCTTTGCATTAGTCTCTCTATCATGGTATCTGAAGGCTCGGGAATAGTACTGCAATTACCAGCTGAGAGAGCCTACAGAAGAAATAATTTTCAAACCCGAAAATAATTCTTTTTGTTAAGTTATTTCAAGCATAAAAACAAGTAAAGAACAACATAATCTGATAAATATGACAGTATTACGACTCACTATTAATTAAATTCTTACTTGCAGAGCATTATCCACATAAGTTGGGGGAACCGAATTACAGCGCTTACAGCTACACGTAAACCGATACTTAGACCATAATTCTGCTCGTCTCATTTCCTGCAGAAACCAATGACCAGTATACATTTTTCAAAATCTACAAAAGCTATTACAGCAATCCGAGATTCCAATAAAGAGGCCAATCATGCTGAAATTTGGGCCAGAATTTATAAAAATGAAAAATGTTTAACTAATCAAACACTTCTTAATCTTTTGTAAGTCAGTTCTTTGACATTGGAGGTATGTAGTATTAAATCTGTTCATACNTCTTGTAAGGTGTCTTCCTTTCTCTGCCAAATCAAACTCATAATTTTCACTCAATTTTTTCAATCTTCTCACAAAAAACGTAAGATAAAGGTAGGAAAGCAAATTGACGAACTTCTCCTACCTATTGCGACTAAAATAAGTATGAATGAAAATCGACTCTAGTAAGATGACCAAAGCTATAAACAATACTCATTCTCCTCAAAAGTCAATCCATATACAAAAATCTGAAAATACCACATACATCAAAATTTCAATCACAAAGCTGTTAATTTCCAAAAGCAAATCCAACCTTAGGTTGCAACAAATCCGTGTATGCAATCGTCACCTCTTCTCCCTTTCTAACATCTTTTATACTACGAACTACAACACTCGGACCATAACCATTTTCCTCTACATCACCTGCAAATAATTTACCCTTCAGCAAAGTTACTCAACTCGAAGAATAACACCACTAAATTCTCAACCCAATGCATTCATTCATATGAAATACCTAAACACGAGTATTGCAAATCACCTTCCACCATCAAAGCACAAGAACCTCCATTTTTCACAGCCGGAACAATCCTAAGAGACGACTGCTCATTCTCCTGCGGACCCACCAAAAATCTGTAGCAAGCGTTTGGAGAACAACTGTGATTGATCCAAGAAAATGCAGGACCATACACAGCAACTCCCAAATTGAACCCACACTCATCTTGGACCTCCACGGCGTTCGTTAGCACCAGGCACAATACCATCTCCTCAAACAAGAAATGATTTGGTTCGTGGACATTTATGGGCTCACCCAAACACGCCCTCCTAGCTTTCGCCACCAACATTGCCCCTTCACTAATCCTTTCGAATAAATTATCGTAATTAACGCAATTTTCACCTTCGTTGTTTTGATTTGGCCCACAAACTAATCTCTCACGATTGGTCATCAAACCTGTAATCCTCTCCAAATCGGTGTCGTTCTGTTCGAGATGGAAAAGGTTGCTCTTTTGGGGGAGCTTCTGGAAAATGGAGACGAGGCGGAGGGAGAGGCGGAGGTCGGAGGAATCGATCCACGTGGAGGGAGGTGATTGGAGGAAGAGGGAGAGGAGGTGGGCCTCGCCGGAGGACAGGTGGAGCGGCGAATCGGCGGAGGAGCAGCCCGGGGAACAGTAGAGTAGAGTAGGGGAGTTGTGGTGGGGGTTTGGGGGAGAGACGAGGGGAAATGGGTGCGGTGGAAGGGCGGAGAAGCAGGCGGAGCAGTAGGAGGTGAGGGCGGAGTCGCGGAGGACGGCGGCGAGGGGGCGGAGGGGAGGGGTGAGGTTTTGGCCGATGGCTATGTCTTCAGTTGTTCTCAACTCATATTCCATAATTTTCTGTTCTCACTTATGAGGAATATATGGGCCAACTCTTTTCAGTTTTCATTAAGAGTTATTGAACTATTATATCTTTTTTCCTGAATTTCTATGAAATTTTGATGAAAAAGTAAAATAAGATAGGAAGAAGAGCTGAATAATCATCACATGGTGGGCAACTCTACATCAGTGTAAAAAAATATGCATCGAACCGAAACAGTTGAAAAATTGAGATTGTGAAGTTTTCTAACATAATCGCAAGGGAAGTGAAATTGAATCGAAACTTTGTACACTAAATAACTGAATCCAACTACACAAATTTGCACGCTTCAACTCGATTTTTTTTTCTATGCATTCGAATTTGGCTCGTGCAAAATCAAACGGAACTAGAAAATAAAAAACTGAACTTGT
>BKCP01005516.1:2533143-2619563 GCA_008636005.1 Striga asiatica | reverse complement strand
CAAACCATAAACTTCTTGCACTAGAATAACCGAACCGAACCGCTTTGAAATATATGGGCTCGGTTTTGTTCTTAATACTAATAAGGAGAGAGTTCAGAACTTTGTGTAACTACAAAATGTGGTGCAAATATTTTTAAGGCAAATTATTTATAATTATATTTACCTTCAATCTTAATACTTCTTTCCTCCATATTACAGAAAACCAGTATTCCTCTCTATTTTTCATCCAGTGGAGGATTCTTCAGGATTTAAGTGATTAAATTATGAACCGATTAAAGAAATAGAGGTACTGTTAGGCCTTTAAACTAGTGATCTTCAAATTATTAAAATTAAATGCCCTATAGTATATCATGTGACTTTTCTGACCAAACCAAAAAATAATTTTAAGAAATAATATTGATCCAAAAAATTGACCAATCAAACATTCTTTACTTCTTCAATCTTCACCATTGAAAACTTTCAAGTTAAACATAAACCAATCAAGGGCCAGCCATCCCTAATACCAAAGAGGAAACCAGAAAAGAAAATGATCACCAGAAATCTTCTGGTTAAGTGTTTTTCATATAAAGGCTAAGTCATGAGCCAGTCTCTTCATCCATCAACAATATTTGCATCACATATGAATCAAGTCATCTCAAGTTAACAACACTAAACCTTTCCAATACACTTCCTCATTAACAACAAAAAAGCAACTGAAATTCAAACATCATACGCCCGAACTACATACACTTCATTGTTATCGGGTGAAGTAACGCAATTCTTGCTAAAATGAGTCCTTGGGGTTGACCACGGCGTATCCCCTACAGAGCTCTCGATCTCATCATCCAACTCTGCCAGCTGGCACACCACCGACTGAATCCTGACGGTCGGTTTCCTAGCTGGCAGCACAGGCAAAGGACACTCCCCTTTTAGCACCCTCACAGCCTCCCTCACTGTGGGCCTCTTCACACAGTCTGGATGCGCGCAGCAAAGCCCAACTATCAAGGCCCGTTCCATCTCAGCCCGGTCAAAAAGGCCCAACAAATTCCCATCAGCTCCCTCACTAATCATCCCTTTCTCCCACAAATCCCAAACGTAATCGCCTAAAACGACCCCTTCCTCATCCACGGGCCTCCTCCCTGTCAAAATTTCTAGAACAACCACTCCAAAGCTGAAAGCATCCGTTTTCACAGACGGGACTCCATTGAAAACGTATTCTGGCGCCAAGTAGCCCATCGTGCCAGCTGGCACAGTCGCTTGTCGAGTTCTCAAGCTGTGACGGTACACCTCAGCAAGCCCAAAGTCGCCTAGCTTGGCGTTGAATTCGGAGTCGAGCAAAATGTTGCACGTTTTCACATCTCTGTGGATGATTTGGCTCTCGCATTCTTCGTGAAGGTATACAAGGGCAGATGCAACTCCAAGAATTATGTTCAGCCTTCTTTCCCACGTGAGGAGTCTCGTTAAGTGTGTTCGGTTATGGAGAATCCTGTCCAAACTCCCGTTTGCCATGTACTCGTAAACGAGGACTAGCTCGTTTTTCTCACAACACCACCCTTGGAGCTGGACGAGATTCTTGTGCCTCAGGCAGCCGGCCATTGTTGCAAACTCTGTGTTGAACGGGATTCTCGAACCACCGTTTGTTGGGTTTTCGTTGGCGAACCTTTTCACGGCAACTGGTCCAAATGACGGAATTGCCCCTCCATACACCACGGCCGAGGCCCCTTCGCCGATGATCTTGTCGCGGTTGAAATCGTTCGTGGCCGATTTGATTTCGGTTAGTGACAGCATTTTCGGGACCATCCTTCCTCCTTGAAACTTGCGCATTTCGAGTTTGCTGTGGGCCCGCCTAAGCCTCTTTCTCCTCCTCCTCACGCAGAAAACGCACAAAGATACAAATGCTGCCATGAAAGTGACCGTGAGCAGTGCAAGGCCGCCCGAAACAAGAGCCACGCTCAAGATCCTTCTTTTTCTTGAGGGGTGATAACTGAACGGGCCGATTTGAAAATTCGAGTCGGTTGGTGAACAGAATATGCAGTCGAGACCGTCGATCGGCAGAGATGAAGGCAGGGGCCCGAAAAATGTCTTGAACTGCCATGAGTTGATGCTGTAAGCGGACGAGCCTCTTGTATTGGAGGCGGTGAACCCCATGTGCATGAACTCCTTAAAGTGCTTGGACAAATCGATCTGCGAATCAAGAACTGGGCTTGTGGGCCTGATTTTTTCTTTTGAGGGCCCGATCCAAACTCTAATTGATTTCTCGGGGTCCCTGTATTCAATCCAGGCCGTCAATTCTTCACGGCTCTTGAGATCGATCCCCCTGGGGAGTAAATCCACGGCCGAAACCGACCTGATACTGTTCACGTCAACGCCGACGTGGTTGTCGTTGATATCCCCAAGAATCGGGTCGAAGCTCGTGTCGAATTCCACGGAGAGATAATCGGAGCCCTCAGCGGGGAGGCCCATGTAACCATCGTAGAGGCCGGAGAAATTCGCGTCTTGGCAGGTGATCAGAAACGCGAACCCATCGCCGGCGGGGCAAGAGCCCGGGACGGTGACGGAGAAAGAGAAACTACAGGAAAAAGATGCGGCGGCGCCGGCCGTGGGGTCGAGGAATCGGAGCGGTCTGGCGTAGAATGCCCTCCCGACGGCGGCGAATGGAGGGAAGAGCGGAGGCGGGGGAAGGGGCGGGCAGCTCTTCTCCTTCGACAGGACGATGGTAGCGGTGCTCAAGAAAGCGCCGCCGTAGAGAGTGACGTTGTTGTTGGAAGGGGAAATCGGGGCCGCGCGGGATGGGGTGAAGAAGATGATGGAGAGGGCGATGAAAACTTTTGCAGAAAATGAGAAATTCTCAAGCATTTTCTTGAAATTTGCTGCGAGCGACCATGAATTTTTCGGCATTTGGGTTTTTTCTTGAATGGATCTGTAGATTGTTTTTTTCTCAGGGAGGTTTTAGAGGGGTTTTCAGTCGTCGTTTTCTGCTAACGGAAAGGGGTTTTTAATATTTTGCCGTCAAAGGCTCGTAATTGATTTCGTTATTGACGGCGCCGTTAATGCTAATTATGACGGGTATTTTTAATTTTTACAGAATACCGGGAGCCGTCGGTAAGTTTCAGAAAGTGTTGGTGCCATATATAATTTCCAAGATTCACAATATATTTCGAAATGGAATTTGCAATGTTTTGAAAACCGGATCGGTCATTTCGAAATGGAATTTGCAATGTTTTGAAAACCGGATCGGTCATCGAACCGGTGAAGCTACCGGTTTAATGGTTCATTAGACAGACCAGTGATCGAACCGGTCGAACCGGTTTAATTAATATATAATTTTTATTTATTTTATATGTACAATATATAATTATACATATTGTTATTATTAGTTTTATAGTGTATATTGATATTTATTTAAATAAAAAAAAAATCATGCATATTCTAATTATTTTAGCTACATGGTAACTAAGTCTACACTTAGACTATATTTTAATATTGTGGGCTTATAACTTATAACCAATAGGTTGGAATATATTTTAATTATTGTGGGCTTATAAGTTGTAATCAATAGGCTTTAGTTTTCAGCAATAAAGCTAGGGTCCAAGCTATAAATAAAGGCGTTGATTTCCATCAACAAACAAATAAGGCCCAATAATGAAGGCCCAATTTCCAATAAGCCTTTGTTTTTGAAATCCCACATCTCCCACATCGGAAGCAGTACAAAACTAATTGTGCTATTTATGCGCTCACAACAAGCTTTAATGCATGAATCAAATGGACCGCCTGCCCGTATAAGCCGCTCCCGGTTGATTGGTTTTGCCCGGTTTTTCACCGGTTTGTGTTTGTACCCGGTTTTGAGCCCCTACGGTTCTAAACCTCAAACCAGACCGTTATATGGGCTGGTTCGCGGTTGAACTGGCCGGTTCAGTCCGGTTTTCAGATCACCGGGAATTTGAGCTCAAAATGGAATTCATTTTTTTTAAAAATAAAAAATGTTTTATTATATCCAAGTGGTGATTGAAATATTTAAATATTTAATTTATTTATTTATTTATTTATTTTAATCTCATCAACATAACTAGATTATATATTTATGGGTAAATAATATTTAAGTTGTTATTATTATAAATATAATGTTGGGCTATACGTGTTTTACACTACATTAATTTAATATAAAATTACACATAATCATAAAAATTGAGGACCATACATTAATGTAAAATCAAATTACCTCGTTTATATGAAATAATCGTGCCAGGTCGACTAGACCAAGGAAGCAACCGAACCGAATCGGGGCAGTCATCAAGTTGAACAGAGAATGAAGACTTCACATGTCGAAAGAACCCCAGGTCGAAGAAGACATCAAAGATACATAGGGTACCAACAGGTCGAATTAGAGCCCTCGAATGGCCTGATTGAAGTTCGACCGTAAGGAGCATTTGATCGAAAGATCGACCAGATGGGCGTAGCAGCAAAGCTCGACATCGATGAAATTCTACCTCAAGGTAATCGGGGCCAGTCTCACGTTTAGATAGTCTAATGAGGAAGACTAAATAATAAAAAGGAATATTATGTGGATTAAACCCCCACGTGGCCTAACAAAATCAGGCAGTTTGGGCAGTTCGGGTAGCTCAGGCAATACGAAAGGACAATTTGGGCAGCCCACACGGGCAGACTTGGACAACAAGGTATCATCTCCATATATAAGAGAGGGAGGTATGCCTTGAATTAAAAATACACTTTACATACATTTGCGTACTGCATTTCATCTTCTACAAGTGTTAACTTAAGCATTGGAGGCTTTTCACCAGAAAACCCCTCTGGGGAGAGTTCTATTGGTCTAAAGGCGTTCAACCGACTAGGAGCTCGAGATCTAGCCATTTTTCAGCTGGTCGAAGGTCTTTGACATACCATTTGGCACTGTCTGTTGCACTCGTTCGAAAAGCCATCAAGACCATAGCCATGGCTGACGAAATTCCGAGAAAAACTTGGAGCATACTTTCGACGATGAGTGGTCGAAAACTATTCCGTTCAGAGCAGGCCCACCGTCGGGCTTCTCCAAACCTTTTCAGACCCCGATGCCTCATCCTACGGGCTTAGGGAGCTCATTGGTAGTCCCGATGGATGTTGCAGGATCGAGTCAGGCGCAAGAGGCTCGCACGACTCAGGGGATGGTGGTTCAAGTGCAGACACAACTGGATCTATCCCAGGTGCGGTATATAGGCTTCAAAACACACCTTTACAAGACAACTTAGGTGTTAACTGAGTGAAATTTCATTCCAAAATCAACTGTGATCGAAGAAACAACTCACTATACTTATATAAAGTAGGTTCGTTTTGTTTACTTAATCAATGTTGAACAAGTTTCTTTACTTAATCAATGACAAACAATTCACAATTGACATTTTAACACGACCCCATCCCCCATCACTTGTGAATTCTTCTTTAACCGACTCAAATCAGATCAATCGATTAATCAAGTCATCACAGGTTTGGATCAGGTTTGCACTGATAACGTATTAAATTCGTTTGAGGGAGACGGCGGTCACATAAGAAGTGAAACTCACGTGTGCTGCTAAAACCATATTAACTTCGTTCGGGGAAGAAGGGGTGGCCACATAGAAAGTGAAGTGCACCTTTAGAGGACTAGCCTATGTGCTGCTAAGTGCAATTTAATCCCAAAGTCTATTGTTGATATGAGAAGCAACTAACTAAGCTTATGTAAGCTAGATTCATTTTCTCTATTTAATCAACTCACATGTGGTATTTCAATTCAACACAACACAATTCTAACATTCTTAATTTCAATCCGTACACACCAAGCTACTTTAAAAGAAATTCAAGAAGGAATTCAAAAAAAAAGACACACCATGCTACTTCAAAAGAAACTCAAGAAGGAAATGAAAAGACAAACAAAAAGGCAAAAACAACACTAACAACCCTTGACGAATCCTCACAATTCAATCCATACACACCATGCTACTTCAAAAGAAATTCAAGAAGGAAATCAAAATAAAAGACACACCATGCTACTTCAGATGAAACTCAAAGAAATGCAAAGACAACCAAAAACAACACTAACAACCCTAATACTTAGACGAATCCTTACAATTCAATCCAAACACACCATGCTACTTCAAAATAAATTCAGAAGGAAATCAAAATAAACGACACACCATGCTACTTCAAAAGAAACTCAACAAGGAAACAACTAAAAACAACACTAAAACCCCTAATACTTCACCAATCCTCGTCCGAGTCACAACGAACAATCAAGATCATCGTCCAACATGAAATACGGCTACACCCCTCCCTTCTCCTCTGCCACCGACACATCATCCATCCACCCTCACTTCCCCGTCACACTCCCCTCCCACACGGCCATTTTCCTGATCCCATACGCCGAGAAGCACACCCTATTCCCCCCTCCGAACACCTTATACTTTCCACACGCTTTGAAATACTTGAACATGCTCGCCGGCATCTGCTCCTTATGCTTCAACCACATCATCTCCAAATCAAACCTAATGATGATAATCGTGAGGCACGCGCTCAATTACAAGTTCGGGCTCATCAAACCTCCCACTAGATACACACCCCTCTGATCTCTCGTTTGCACAAGACTCAGACACTTTAGAAACGCGAAAATCGTGTCCCACTTTTTCCCCTCGAGTTGGGTCCACGGGATGCTCGTCCTCCGCTTCCCAAGGGAGCTTGAGTATATGGCCCACCGCAGCCTCCACGTCGCCCCTAGGTTGCACAACAGTAGGATCGAATCGAAAATCATCACGGGCATCCGGGGCATGGCGGGTAATTTGGACGAGAAATTTCTCCACGCGCCGCGAGTACATAACGGCGAGGCCGGTGAGAAGGAGGACGCTTCCGGGCCGCAGACTACGTATCTGTGGTGGGCCCACGCGGAGCTGAGTTTCAGGAGGGTTTCAACCCAATCGATTAGGGGGTTACACACGAAGAGGGCTTTCAGGGAGCTTTGCTCCTCCTCTTCGTCGTCGTCGTTGGAGGCGGCCCAAAGGTAGACGCGGCTGTGGGAGGCGGCGATGATGTGGCGGCGACCGAAAGAGGAGGAAGGAGAGGAGAGGTGAAGCCACCGGCCGGAGTCCTGGTCGTAGGCGTAGGGAACCGTGGTGGGGAAGGAGGGCCGGAGAGCGAGGAGGGGGAGGCGGTGGAAGGAGAGGAGGTGGAGGAAGTTGGGGGGAGGAGAGGGCGGCACGGAGGGAGCGGCAGACGCAACGGCTGACGGCGATGTAGCGGAGGGGGAGACGGAGGAAGACGAGGAGGAGAATTTCCGGCGACAGTTGGTTGAGGGGAGAGTCGTCCATTATAGGAATGTGTTNGTACAATTCCAATGTATTACACGGATGTTGAATTATAAAACTTTTGTGAAAAATATTACATTTTTTAATTTTTTAAAAATTAAATAATTTAATTTTAAAATATTACTTTGTGTTTTAATTAAATTGTCAAATTATATTTTTTTAATCATAATAATTAAACACCCGTACATTAAATGAAAATGTCAACCCGTGTTGAATTTTTTTACTTATATCATATAAAAATATCGATATTATTTACTATTACATAAGTACAAAAAAATATATCTTAAATAAATTGAAATAATATGGTGATACTTATATGTATAAGTGTAGAATATGTTTATTTAATATTAAGCAAAATAGATTAAATTTTTTTATTTAATTAGATGTCTAATATATCAAATATCTTCACAATTTTTTAACTTTATATGTAACTTTATAATTTAGATAAATAAGTTCCTAATTGGATTTTCATCTTATTTAGTTACTGCGCAGCTAGTACTCTATCACCCCGAAATTTCATAAGGTTAACCTTACTATGCAGAATGGAATCCTAAAATGTTAGGATGTCAACTTAAACCAAATAAGTACAAAACTTTTTAACAATTAGGAAATATGTTATTTCGATTAAAAAAATATATTAATTTATATCCAAGCCTAACTCCAAAGCATGATTTTTTGCCAAATAGGATTCCGAAGCATGAGAGTTTGCCACGTAGGCTCAACACATTCTGAAATTATATATAAGAAGGGATTATTATTATTATTATTATTATTATTATTATTATTATTATTATTTTAGTGTCATGTAATTTTTTGATTTGATAAAGTAATGGCTATGTAAATGAGTAAATGGAGATTTATAATTTTTTTTTTTCTTTTTGGAGAAAATTTGTGTCACCCAAAAAATGAGATGAAAAAATGAAAACATTGTTTTGTTTAAAAAGAATAAATATTCCAGATTCTGAATGAATATAAAATAAAAATGTAATGATTAAGATTGGCATTATATAAAAATAATATAACATTTATTACTAGTAAATTAGTGACTGACAGTTAGGAATCTATACTTATATTAAAAGGTATACCATTTACCACATTTAGTATAAAGAAGAGTCAACAACATTTATTGCATTACTATTTCCGTATTATACAATCTATACTTATATAAAAGGAGATTCTATTTACTACATTTACTATTCAGAAAAGTTAACTGCATTAAATGTCATTACTATTTTGGTATTATAATTTTTATTTATTTAATTTATTTATTTATTTATTTTATTTTAAAAAGGTAAGTATAATAAAAAGATTTTAATAATAAAAAAATCAAATACCAAATAAAAATGTACACTTTGACTTATTTGATTATATTTGGTATTTGATTTTACCAAATATATTCCTATTTAGTATATACATTAAATACTTACTAAAGTATTTATTTGTTTTATTTGTCAAAGTTAAGTATAGATTTGTTTATATTATCAAATCATAAAAAAATATTAAATCCATATTGTAAAAAAAAAATCATATAATCTTATAACAATTCTACTACACTATTTAACAATATTTCTTTTTTATTATATAATAAAATAATAATTAAATATTATATGGTGAACAACAATAAGTAAAACTGTTACTTTCTCTTATATCAATGGATAAATTTATATGCTAAAATTAAATTTTTATTAGTATAAATGTTTTAGTGAGATAATATATTAATTATTTTACAAGCTAGCCCTAACATGCTCATATTTAATGTTTTAAAAGATGTAGAAAAAAACCTTATAATAACTCTATTGTTTCTTAAACTTAAACGTTGATTAAAAGAGGTAAAAATTCTTAATTTTTTAGACTTAAACGTTGATTAACACCATAGATTGAGAGATTATATTTAGTAAAATTCTTAATTGTAATAAAAAAATTAATTTTTGCTATATTTTAGAATATCTTTAAATTCATTATATATAAAAAAAAAAACTACAATGAAAAAAGAAAGTCAGCTATATACGATTTGTTGTACTCCTCAAATCACATTCACAATTTGGCTACAAGGAAAGGAAACTCATTGATTAAAATATTATTTTGTCAGTAGTCTTAATGTACAAGAGACTTTAAGACTCCACTTGAATATTATAAAACTTTTATTGAACATTGTACAATTTTCTTGCGTATTATAAAATTTTATTGAATATTGCATCTTATAATATAATATTCTCTAAATAAATATATCTCGTGCTTCGCACGAGTCATGTATTATATATATCCCGTACATTTTTCTTTATTCGTGTATATAATTATAAGCATGGATAAATAGACTTAAAATTGTGCACTCCGTGCATCGCACGGGCTCTGTATTAGTATATAATTAGTGGGTAAATAGTATTTATTTTAAAATATTTTATATTAATTACCTTTTATTTTTTTTTTAGTTATGTTATATATTGTGACATTGNTTAAAAGAAAAAAAAAAGTTTTATTATTGTTCCAATTTATGAGATAAATCTTAATTGAGAACAAAACTGGAAGAAATCTTATAACAAATCTCATTTTCCAATTTCATATTAGTGTAGAGCACAATATGGTGCAATATTGCCAAATGAATGATTTAATGCCTCTCCGTTCTTGGAATCAAAATAGCATAAGAATTCAATTTACGTAACTCAAATCATGCAAAAATGTAATTTACTTAAGAGAATTAAAGAATCACAAATCGAATATTGTATCCTTAACAAATTTGTAAATTTGGCTCGGATGGGAAAAGTTTGGGAAGACCAAATGAATGTGAAAAATTAGCAAGAAATGCGCAAAACCATCTACAAGAGATTATTCAAGGTGGATTGTTGACTCGTTATGTGTGATGGGGTAATTGTTATACAAATTAGTTTCATTCTAATTATTTCATTCTTAAAAATTAGTAATGAATAAATAATACTACATAAATGGTCTACAATTAATTTAGAAATGTATAAAACTTCAAATAATTAAGAAGTTATAAATACTTGAAAATTAAGCTGTTAAGACATAATTAGAAATTTAAATAGTGATGCGTCTTATAAAAAATATAATATGTGATAAACTTAATAATGTGAGGTATGAACTAAAGTTTTTAATAACCATACATTTTGATTCATGGAATTTATAAAAATAATTTTATCATTTTAAACATTGTTTATTTGTTAAAAACAAAAAAGGGGAATGGGAAAAATTGGAGCAGTAGAGCTCGCTCCTTCAAGTGTCACCTTTCACGTTTGATACATTATCACTATACTTTATTCTCTCGAGGAACCAGGTAAAAGCATTCAATTGACAACAATAATAAAGCTTTCACGTTTGGTGGAGCATTTGTCGCTCTGCATATATCCTTAATGAAGCCAAATTGTCCGACTACTAGCTTTCACGTTTGGTAAATCATTAATCCCTCTATTTGTTGCTCAAATAGAACTAACTTATTCCAACTTTCATGTTTGGTAATGCATTCATTGCTCCAGTTTGTTATCTCGAAAATAATAACCCTATTAGTTGTCAAGTTAAAGTCTGGTGGAACATTTGTCGTTCTGCTTATTACTCGAATAAAGCCAGTCTGTTCAACCACTAACTTTCCGTTTGGTAGAGCATCCATCTCTCTACTGTATTACTTAAATACAATAAGCCCGCTCAGCTTCCAACGTTCATGTTTGGATTATGGTAAATCTATTTATTAATTGACAGTTTTCACATTTGTGGAGCATTTATTATTGTACTTATTACCTCGAATAGAGTCAAATCTGTTCAACTTGATTTTGCAATGGCTCGATTGACGTGCCCAAACATTCATCAAAGAAAACATTTGCGAATTCAATAATCTTTGAGATATTTAAACTCCGTTTTGAGTTACATAAATTCACATTTCCCACATTTTAACTATAAAAATAATTTCTCATTTAGTCTAAAATAGTTTTAAGATATTATTCTAAGTCAAAAAGTATAACAACAAAATCAGTGCAAAATAATTTCAAGCATTTGTGGCTTTAATTATTACCCTGAATAAAGCTAAACTGTCGACTCCTAGCTTTAATCCATAAACACCATGCTACTTCAAAAGAAATTTAAGAAGGAAATCAAAATGAAAGACACACCATGCTACTTGAGAAGAAACTCAAGAAGGAAATACAAAGACAACCAAAAACAACACTAACAACCCTAATACTTGACAAATTCCTCACAATTCAATCCATACACACCATGCCACTTCAAAAGAAATTCAAGAAGGAAATCAAAATAAAAGACACACCATGCTACTTCAAATGAAACTCAAGGAAATGCAAAGAGAACAAAAAACAACACTAACAACCCTAATACTTGACGAATCCTTACAATTCAATCCATACACACCATGCTACTTCGAAAGAAATTCAAGAAAGAAATCAAAATAAAAGACACACCATGCTACCTCAAAAGAAACTAAAGAAGGAAATGCAAAGACAACTAAAAACAACACTAACAACCCTAATACTTCACCAATCCTCGTCCGAATCACAACGAACAATCAAGATCATCGTCCAACACGAAATACGGCCACACCCCTCCCTCCTCCTCGACCACCGGCACATCATCCACCCACCCCCACTTCCCCGCCCCACTCCCCTCCCACACGGCCATCTTCCCGATCCCATACGTCGAGAAGCACACCCTATTCCCCCCTCCGAACACCTTATACTTCCCACACGCCTTGAAATGCTTGAACATGCTCGTCGGCATCTGCGACTCACGCTTCAACCACATCGTCTCAAAATCAAACCTAATGATCACGATCGTGAGGCACGCGCTCGACTGCACGTTCGAGCTCATCAAACCTCCCACTACATACACGCCCCTCTCGTCTCCCGTCTGCACAAGACTCGGACACTTTAGAAATCCGAAGATCTTGTCCCACTTTTTCACCTCGAGTCGGGTCCACGGGATGCTCGTCCTCCGCTTCCGGAGCGAGCCCGAGTATATGGCCCACCGCGGCCTCCACGTCGCGCCTAGGTTGCACAATAGTATGATCGAATCGGAAATTATCACGGGCGTCCGGGGCATGGCGGGTAATTCGGACGAGAAATTTCTCCACGTCGCGCAGCCGCGCCGCAAGTACATAACCGCGAGGTCGGTGAGAAGGAGGACGCTTCCGTCCGGGCCGCAGACGACGTAGCCATGGTGGGACCACGCGGAGCCGAGCTTCGGGAGGGTTTCGAACCAACCAATTAGGGGGTTACACACGATGAGGGCTTTCGGGGAGCTTTGCTCCTCCTCGTCGTCATCGGAGGAGGAGGCGGCCCAAAGGTAGATGCGGCCGTGGGAGGCGGCGATGACGTGGCGGCGGCCGGGGAAGGGGAGGAAGGAGAGAGAGAGGCGGAGCCACCGGCCGGAGTCCGGGTCGTAGGCGTAGGGAACCGGGGCGGGGAAAGAGGGTCCGAGAGCGAGGAAGGGGAGGCGGCGGAGGGAGAGGAGACGGAGGAAGTGGGGGGAGGAGAGGGCGGCGCGGAGGGAGCGGCAGACACAACGGCTGGCGGCGATGTGACGGAGGGGAAGGCGGAGGAAGACGAGGAGGAGGATTTCCGGCGGCAGTTGGTCGAGGAGAGAGTCGTCCATTATAGGAATATGTTAAAAATTGAAGTTTATGCGAAAAAAAGAGTTTTATTTTTTTTATTTTTTTTTTATTTTATTTTAGTGTTTGTGTGTTTGCTTTTTGGTTGNCTTTTCGGAGAAAATTTTGTGTCACCCAAAAAATGAGATGAAAAGGCGAAAACGTTATTTTTAGAAAAAAATAAATATTTGAGATTCTGAATGAATATGAAAAAGAATTGTAATGATTGAGAATGACATTATATAAAAATAATATAACATTTACTAATAGTAAATTAGTGACTGATAGTTAGGAATATATTAGTGGGTAAATAATGTTTATTTTAAAATATTTAATATTAATTACCTTTTAATATTTAGTTTTGTTATATATTAATCGTGACATTGTAGAAAAAAAGTGAGATGAGATGAATCGCAGTTTTTTCAAAAGAAAATTTTTTCATTATTGTTTCAATTTATCAGATAAACCTTAATTGAGCACAAAACTGGAAAAAATCTTATGACAAATCTCAATGTTTAACTAGTGTATATCCCGTGCGATGCACAGAGAAGCTCATATTTTAAACATTTCTTTAGAATTTATTTTAAATATAATTATTTATATTTTTCACATTTCATTTCATTATGTAAAATAAATATAAACAATGAAATACATAAATATCAATAGCTACTGTTGTCAGAGCCACAACCGTTGCTCCCACCATTCCCACCGCCTCCACCCACACGACGCGGCCCACCTCAAAACCCACCGTCGCCACTTTGGGACTATTCCGACCGTCGAGCGCTTGGGAAGGAAGAAGAAATAAGGGAGTAATAAAAAGATAAAGAGGAAAAGAATAAGGGATGACGGAAAAGAAAAAAGTCATTAATATAAAAATTGGTATATAAGTATATTTATGATGAATCTTTGAAAATCCAATAACCAAATTTAGATTATATCACATAAGAAAAAAAATAAATGATAATTGTTCATTAATATATTTAAAAATAATTTTGAATTTCAAATAAAGTAAAAAGCAGGATAATTCAAATTTGTTTTCAAAAAGTTTCTGAAATGATTAATATTCTGGTAAATATATCTGTAAGAACAATCGTACCATTTTCATTTTACAAAATTTGGCAAGCTTGTTAATGAGATAAATTCAGTTAGATAAATAATTAATTAGTTAAAATACTATATTATTTATATTTTAAAAATCCAGTTTGATAAATGTGGATAAAAAAATTATATTAATTAGTTTGTTGCGAATGTGGTTATATAGAAGTTAAGATAAAATGAAATGTACCAGAAGAATCTACTTGTGATATTTTTTTTAAAATATTTAAGTTTAAAAATATAATAACAAAATTTAGATTATCTTACATAAGGGAAAAATACATAATAAATGTTTATTAATATATTTAAAAATATAATTTTTGAAATTCAAATAAAGAAAAAAGCGGAATAATTGAAATTTGTTTTAGAAAGTTTCTAAAGTGTTTAATATAATGGTAAGTATATCCGTAAGAATAATCTCACCATTTTAATTTCAAAGAATTGGGCAAGTTTGTTAATAAGATAAATCCAGTTAGATGGATGGTTATTAATTAATATTAAAGTAATTATATTTTAAAAGATTCGGTTAGATATGTGGATTAAAAAAATATTATTTAATTAATTTGAAATGTGATTATATGGAAGTTAAGATAAAATAAAATGTACCCAAAAAAATTGTTTGTGATTTTTCCTTTAAATGTTTGAATTTAAAAATCTAATAACCAAATTTAGATTTATATCAGATAAGAAAAAAAATAAATAATTAATGTTTATTAATATATTTAAAAACATTAATTTGAATTTCAAATAGACTCTCTTTAAGAGATATTCCTATGAACATTTATGAAATCCTTATAGGCGGGATAACTTTTTTTTTTTTGTTTCAAAAAGTGTTTAAAATTGTTAATATTTTGATAAGTATATCCGTAAGAATAATCATATATTTTAATTTCAAAAAAATTGAAAAGTTTGTTAAAGATAAATCCGGTTAGATAAATAAATAATTAATTAAAATATTATATTCCTTATATCTTAAAAAAGAGGTTCATTTAAATAATTAATTAATTATTGTATCTTACCAGGGCGGCAGTCTTGATCAATAAATTTATTAGTGTAGATTATATGAAAGTCAAAATAAAATGGAAATTCATTTAAATGTTTAAATTTAAATTTTTCCCAAAAATTTTTAAAAACACATTTAGGCGGGATATTTCTAAAATTTTTCAAAAATATTGCTATGTTTAGTAAATTTTTAGGCGGGAATCTGAATTATTTTTTAGTTACTCTTTTAGAATTTTTTGGATTGTCTCTTTATATAATAATAGATTTCATATTAGCATAGCACAATATGGTGCAATATTGGCAAATGAATGATTTTATGCCTCTCCGTTCTTGGAATCAAATAGCCTAAGAACTCAATTTACGTAACTCAAATCATGCAAACATGAAATTTACTTAAGAGAATTACTATGCAAAATAATCACAAGTCAAATATGGTATCGTTAATAAATTTGTAAATTTGGCTCGGATAGGAAAATTTTGGGAAGACCAAATGAATGTGAAATTTAGCAAGAAATGCGCAAAACCATCTACAAGAGATTATTCAAGGTGGATTGTTGTTATGTGTGATGTTAATAATAATGACAAAAATATTTCGGTTCGATTTGAATTTGGGATAATTGAAGAGTGATTGTTATACAAATTAGTTTCATTCTAATTAATTCATTTTTAAAAATTAGTGATGAATAGATAATACTACACAAAACGGTCACAATTTAGAACTGTATAAAACTTCAAAAAAAAAAAAGTTATAAATACTTGAAAATTAAGCTGTTAAGACATAATTAGCAATTTAAATACTGAATAGGCATTGTTGCATGTTATCAAAGATATAATATGTGATAAACTTAAAAACGTGAGGTATGACTTTTTAGTAACCATACATTTTGACTCATGGAATCTATATATTTATTAATAATCAACGTGTGCATTTGCACAGATACAAATTCATAGAAAATAAAATAAAAAAATAAGAAAAATAAAAATACTAAATCATAATTTAATTAAAGAAAAAATATTAATTAAGAAAAGAATTCTAAATATTATTAAAAAGTATTTTATATATAACATTTATATTTTATATACAATATTTTAATATAACGCCATAGAAAATCTGACATCTCTTGATTAGGTAATGCTTTTTAGTTAAATGACATTAGTAACATAATATTGCACCATAACATTTGGATTGAGAATAAGAAAAAACATATAAAATTAGAATATGGCAACATGATAATGAGATATATTGGTGTTTAAAATATAATTCATTATTAATGATTTATACAATTAGATATATATATATATATATATATATATATTGAAATAGATGACTGAATATTTTTAGTTTTATTTCTTAATTATTTGATTTTGTAATTTTAGAATCTGAATTATTGTGTGAATCATTTTTACGTACTCAAGCATAAAAAAATTTGAATGTATATATAAATAATTATTTTGTCACATTCATTCAACAAATAAGTAAAGTGAAAAGGAAATAGGCATGAATCCTGTCAGATCATATCGAAGAATGAGCATTACATCATTTTGAAACCTGAATTATTGTATAAAACTATTTTTATGTATTCAAAGATAAATGAAATTTGAAAAGAAAATAAGTATGAAATCTTTCATATCAGATCAAATAATGATTGTTACATAATGTGATTGATGGGGAAGAGGTGATAAAAAATATTACACAATTGAGATGAGTAAAGAAAAAAAAAAGAAAAAATAAATAAATTAAATGTTTTGTAACCGATTTTAGAGGGAAAGTGAAATAATTGTGTTGCTCCTCTAATAAAATTGAATGTTGACAATTTTGGAGGGATAATAAAATTTAATGCAGAAAACTAATAAAATTGAATGTTGAAAGTTTTGGAGGGATAATAAAATTTAATGCATGATAATATAATTTAATGCTTTGTTACTCCTCTTTATATATACTAATACGTTGCCCGTGCGATGCACGGGGTAATAGTATAAAGCAATGAAGGAATATTAATTAGTATAAAATATTTTTTAATATTAATATTTAATTTTTATATTTTATTTTACTTTTACGATATATAATCGTTTAATATGGCATTTTTATGGTTATTTAATCCGTTATAAAATAGTTGTCATTTTAGTTTTTTATAATATAATAATTTACATGAAAATTCGACAAATGACCCATTTATTTATTATCTTAATATGGTATATACTTGATCATTGACTAATTGTTTACTTATATTTCTGTAAATTTTAGCATTATTTTTTTTTAAACCCGTGAGAGAGAAACATAATAATTACAATTTTATTTGTTTTATACTAAATCTGTTTATTTATATTTAGTATGATTAATTTGAGACTAAATTCATATTTTTAAACCAATATTGAATAACGAATTTAAGTTCATTTTGTATATGGAATATTAACTAATAAACTTATTAATATCTTAAAAGTAATTAATTTTTTATTTATACATACAATATGAATAGCAAATTGAAGATCGTGTGAAATGAAGGTTAATTTAATATTATATATAAAAAACAGAAAACAAATAAAATTATTATTTAGTTTTTAAAAGGAAATGACATTAATAATAATAATAGTTAAAAATAGAAAAAAAAAATATGCAACAATATTAATGATATATTATATTATATCATATTTGACATACTATACGCAAATTAAATTGGAAGGAATTTATTATATTTTAATTTATGGTGTAAAAATAATATTGATTTGGACATTAGAAAATAAATTTAGTCGTGCTATAAAATAATGAGGGAAAAGTAAAAACTTAGAAAGGTAACAGATTTTCTTTTAATTTGTTTTGTAAAAGAAAAAGTAATTTATTTTAAGAGGAACAAATTTGGTTAAGAAAGAAAAAAGGAAAACGACAATTGTAGGGGAAAGTCACTTTTGAATACGCGTTTTTCAATAAAGAAAAAACTGATGTGAATATATTTTTTTTAATTTCACTTATAATTGGTAAAATTCCTTAAATAGAAAGTCAATGTATTTAATTAAAAAGTCATCTTAATAATTTAGATTTTCCCAACAACTACTTTTATTTTGTATCTATATTAATATTGATTTTCGTTTGGATCAATTTATGAGATGTGGGTGATTTGTAAATATAATTTGATAATATCCATTAAATACCCTAATTTTTTTGGTTTCAATAGATACTCGGTTTTTAAAATTTGAATGTCTTGTTCTATTCATTTTTAAGAACATATAATATTTATTTTGATAAAAAAAACATCTTTTTAAATTCAGATACTTCTGTAACTTATTTATTAAAAATAGTTATTTTTTTAACTGAATCGTACTTGATTGTGATAAATTAATCAATTTAGATTTTTGGATTTATGAAACATTGGAAATAGATAAACTTAAATATCCTCAAAGCCCCTACGAACAAAAATTGCGTTGTTTGATAAGTATGAAATCCCAAGTAGTCCATACATGTAAGGATAATAAAATCATATTTAAAAATAAAACTCAAAGATTTAGGCTATTTTAGAGGGTTATATACACTGAGCGAAATATTTGAATTCACGATGGAAACATTTCTAAACTTTCAGCCGAGATTTTTAATCCTAAAATGATCTTAAATCCACAATTTGTGGCAACATTTCATGTTAACTGATTTATTACAAAATTAAAATAAAAAAAATTACTATTAATGGATTGCAATTAATGTTGATAGTTTTTTATGGCTACTATTTTTGGTAAATAGTAATTCTTATTATATATATATAGATATAGATATTAAGAATTACCATTTACCAAAAATAGTAGCAAAAAAATAGGTCAGAATTTAATGCAGCCTATAAATAGTAAGTTTTATTATTTTTCTTATTTTTTTTAAAAAAATCATACAACATTAAATGCTACCTTAAATTTCGGACTTTAGTTCATTTTATTATTTAAAAAATCCGGTTAAGATTTATTAAGTGTGTGTGTTTTTATTTTTATTTTATTCTTAAAAACAATGAACAACATTAAAATCTCGGTCTCTATATTTATAAAATCTCAATTCATAATATAACAAAAGTTTTAGAATCTTGGTCTTTATATTTGTGCCTTTAAAAAAAATTGAACGCTAAAAATATTCTTTAAATTGCATAATCAATCAATTAATCTTAATTTTTTGAAAATTACTATGTTTATTTTTTATTAATATGCATAAAGTAAAAATAATTAATTCATCTTTAGATATATAATTTATAAGCTTAATATACTATCATTTGGTGTAGACACTTATTATATGAATCATAAAAGAATTTTATTTCACAAAATTAAATATATTTAAAGAAAATTTCTTCGGGATCAATCGAGTGATTGAATTCGGGTATTGCCCAAGTTGATTAAATTACTTTTAGGTGATATTTAAAATAGTAAAAAAAAAATTGACACAACTTGGTTGGTGACTAAGTTATGTATCAGCTCGACCACACCAAATCAATTATTGAACCTAAATATAAATTTTATATTGAAAATGTTCTATTATGTGAATGTGATGAGTCCAAACTTCAAATAATCCTATTAACAATACTTTTATGACAACATGTTTAATGATTTATGAATATTTATATAATTTTATTAATATTTATGTGAATTACATAATCTTTTATTATAATATTTATTAATGTACAGTAAATATAAGGATTTCAAAATTGGACCGTCATCGAAACGATCAAGCTATTTTATTAAATCATTTGTGGTTTGTTCAGATTTTAATTTATAAACATTTTAATATATATATATATATATATAGTACTTTTTGTAATAAATTTAAATAAAATGTATTACTTAGATATCTAAACAGTTTATAAATTCAAATGTTCAAACTAATTGATAAATAATTTATAAATTTCTATTTTATATAAATATGGAATTTTATTTAAAATAATTTTAAATATAACAAAATTTTATTTAGAAAATCGTATCGATACTACCATTCCAACCGACTGGTGTTGACGGATTCGAGAACAAATATTTTATTCAAGCAAACTAGACTGGTTATAAACCGGTTCTCGGTTCATCCGGTCGGACTGTGTTCAACTCGATTTAATTTAAAAACAATGGATAAATCATGATTAATGTTATTTATATATTTAATTTATAATACAATCGTAATATTATTTTTCCGTGCNAATTGACAGCAGTAATCATACTCAACTGGTAGCTTTCACGTTTGGTGGAATGTTTGTCGCTCTACATATATCCTTAATTAAGCTAAATTGTCCGACTACTAGTTTTCACATTTGGTAAATCATTAATCACTCTATTTGTTGCCCAAATATACCAACCTATTCCAACTTTCATGTTTGGCAAAACATTCATTGCTCCAGTTTGTTATCTCGAAAATAATAACCCTATCAATTACCAGGTTAAAGTCTGGTGGAACATTTATCTTTCTGCTTATTACTTGAATAAAGTCAGTCTGTTCAACCACTAACTTTCCATTTGGTAGAGCATCTATATCTCTACTTTATTACCTAAGTGCAATAACTCTGCTCAACTTCCAACGTTCATGTCTGGAATATAGTAAATCTATTTAATTGACAGCTTTCACATGTGGTGGAGAGTTCATCGTTGTACTTATTACCTCGAATAGAGTGAAATTTGTTCAAATGTTAGATGTCACGTATGGTATAGCATCCATCGCTCAACTTTATTTCCTTGATTTTGCAATGGCTCAATTGACATGTCCAAACATTTATCAAAGAAAATATTTGTGAATTCAACCATCTTTGAGCTACTTAAACTCAATTTTGAGTTACATACACTCACATTCCCCCGCATTTTAACTATAAAGATAATTTCTCATTTAGCCTAAAATGGTTTTCAGATATTATTCTAAGTCTTCCACTTACAAAAAGTAGAACTACAAAATAAGTCCAAAATCAATTTGAAGCATTTGTCGCTCTAATTATTATCCTGAATAAAGCGAAATTGTCGACTACTAGCTTTAATGTTCGGTAGAGAATTCATTTCTCTACTTATTGCCTCGAATATAGCCAACCTGTCCACTGCCAACTTTCACATTTGGTAAAGCATCCATTGCTCCAGTTTGTTACCTCGAAAATAACAACCCTACTGAATTGCCAGATCAAAGTCTGGTAGAGTATTTGTCTGTCTGCATATTACATGAATAAAGCCGGTCTGTTCAACCACTAACTTCATTTGGCAATTTGGCATAGCATCCACCTCTTTACTTTATGGCCTCGAATAACGGGGTGCAAGGGCGGACATAGGATTTTTTACTGGATTGGGGGTGGTGTTGGTGGGGAGAGCAAAGATATTCACTCCTTAACCGAGTTTTATTTTTGCAGCAAATTAACTAAATAAATCGAGTTGGAGCTTAAAATATAAATCATTCAATCGCGCGTAAGCGTAGCCTAAACTCTTATTTGAGCCCGACAACTCGATTATTTAAAGGTTATCTAGGGAACAAAGATGTATATTGATTCGTGAATAGTGCTAAAAAGCTATGCCATTGTTTATTTATATTAGTAATTGATTCAGTGCTACTTTTTCTTAAGTTATTTTTATCATTCAAAATTCATTGAGATTTAAATTTTAATTTAACCATGCAATGTTTACATTAATAACATAAATAAAATAATTTATATATTTGTGCCATATATTAAGAAAATTAACATAAATAAAAAAAAATTATTGGTGTTTCTGATTTTTAGAAAAAAAAATATATGTCATCATATTTTTCTTCCAACAATGCAACCAAATATAGCGGTTACACATTTGAATATTTTGCTACCAAATTTAGAATTAATTTAGTAACTGATCCAAAAAATAAATAATAAAAATATATATATTAAGGTGTAACGCTTTTAGCAGATTAATGAGTAATTAATTAAAAAAATGTAACTTCTTTTAGAGGAAAATAAAAATATGTTTTATTAATTATATGTATATAGATTTTATTTGAATGATAATGATTGTTTTTGCTTCTATTTATATTAAAACATGGAGTCTAAGCTTCAATTTAAGCCCGAGAATACTAGCTCACAAACGATTAGCTTTCAAACGATCAAGTTTTTATACTGATCGATGGAAATTTTCTGTAGAGACAAAGTTATTATTTATTTATATATTCTATTTATAGTATTATTATTATTTTATTTTTCTACGTAAAATTATGTAATGTTCCAAAAGAAGAATGAGAACAATTTTAAACGTCAACATTATTAAGTTGGTAATTACAAGTTTCTAATGAGCAGTATTATTCTTACTTTTTATTTATTTTTCCTTTGTCTTTAAAATTAGTTTCTAGGTAGAAAAATAAAAAGGGATTTTTTTTTTTATCCCGCCCTAAATAGTTTTTCATACCGCTCGCTAACAATTTAACTTTTTTATCTCGAAAAATGTAAAAGTTGTGCAAATGGTTAGCATAACTGTCGCATATTCATCGCACATTAATGCTTCGCATTTTATTTTTTTACCCCACAAAGTGCAAAGTGTTATTGAATGCCTTTATACTTTTCTACTTTTGCACAATGTCATTTATACAATTGTATATTTATCGCACGATGCCTTTCACAGTTTTTAAGGTGAAAAGTTAGTTTATCAGTACAACAGTGTGAAAAGGTGTAAATAACTATTTTCTTAAATGAAAAACGGAGGTGGTAAATTAAATTTATACATAACAAATGGTTAAAAAATGAAGGAGATTGTATCCAAAACTTCCCATCCAGTTTACTTTTGGTGGAGCAATCACCGCTCTACTTATTACCCGCCAATAAGGTTCGTACTATTTAGAGATATTGGATTAGCGAGTATCTAAGAGCATCTCTAATGTATAAATATTGTAGTTACATAAATTTTGATAAATGTCAATTAGCTAGATGAATTATGAACAATATAAGATAATAGTTAAGTTCACAATATTAAATCTAAAAAATTGTGTATGCCTAAAATTTATTATGTGGTGTGTGTGAATTATCTTATAAATTTAGATAAATGACATGTTAGAAATCTGTTTAATCCAGAATCCACTAGGGTTAGAGTTATTATGTTAACATTCTCTTACCCCATTTTAAAATCTTGACTTGTTTTTTCCAAATCATTACACCGAAACCTCTAACAAGTAACTACACGTGACAATTTTACATCTCTAACTAGATTATATACTTGGCAAAATTTCAAATATCTAACTTCTAAATTTACCAAATTAAGTCCGAAATTAGTACGCTAATTTATTCCTCATAAAAAAAATTCATTATATCCTGACTTTTCTCACTTTTGATACACTATAATCCCAACAGTTAGGATTAGTTGCTGACATGACATGATTAAATTTGAGGTTTGCTTATGTTGCAAGTAATGTTGTTAAACTAAATGGGTCTGCTCGAGCTCGACTCGTTAAGGCTTGAGTTCATCAAACGAGCCGAGCTCGAACTCATTTAAAGATCGTTTGGTTAACGCATCGAGTTTGACTTGACTCGTTAAAGCTCGTTAAGGAGATTCATTAAAGCTCGAGATCGGCTCGTTATTAATGATAAACGAGCAAAGCTCGAATTCAATTTCAGGCTCGTTTATTCAACGAGTCGAGCTCGACTCGGCTTGTTTAAAGACCTAGTTGCAAGTGACGTGGCAATTTTGATTCTCTAACTTAATTTTTTTTTTCAAGTTTGGTCCATTAAATTGTTTTACCTTCAGTTCTAGTACGTTAAGTTGCAGCTTGTGTCAATTTTGGTCCACTAACTAAAAAATAAAAATTCTGTATTTTGTGACGATTTTCTTTGTTCAAAATTAAGTTTCATTATAATTTTAGTAATAATGATTATTTTAGTTTTTGTCACCAAAATATACATATTTTGTTAGCATCATTTCTTTATCCAATGAGTTTCTTCTTAAAGACCTAGGAGAGTTTCATCATTTTTTGGGAATAGAAGTGACTTACACCTCAAATGGTATGGTTTTAACTCAACAAAGCTACATCCACCAAATTTTACTCAGGGCAAATATGGAGAAGTTCTTATCTAAGTTTGATGGGAGTCATTTTTCCTGATGCAAAATTGTACAAAAATTGTACAGGACATTGATAGGGAGTCTTCATTACCTCATACTCACTAGGCCTGGCATTGCCTTTTCATTCAACAAACTTAGTCAGTTTATGCAATCTCCAATGGACACACATAGGAAAGCCATGAAAATATTCTTGAGGTACATGAGTGGCACCCTGGCCTGTAGTCTGCAGCTTCACAGGTCTTCACACCTTTATGTGTATGCCTTCTTTGATTCTGATTGGGCCTCAGACCCAGATGATGGAAAATCTACTTCTGGTCATTATGTCTTTGCTGGCAAAAATCTGGTTTCTTAGAGTTCTAAGAAGCAACATACAGTCTCCAGGAATAATACAGAAGTTGAATATAGAAGTTTGGGACATGCTGCTGATATGCTTTGATGAAGACATTGTTACATGAGCTTTGCATTTTTCATATTCAAGCACCAACCATTTGGGTAGATAACTTAGGTGTTGTGTTCATGTCTTGCAATCTGGTTATCGAAGGAAGAACCAAGCATATCGAGATTGACTTACACTTCATACGTGAAAAGGTTCACAACAAATCAATTGTAGTCCTTCATGTCCCTGCTCTAAATCAAACTGCAGACATTTTTACAAAACCGCTCATCGGGCAATTCTTCCTTCGCATGCTCAACAAGTTAAATGTTGTTCCTCTGTGCTCACTTAAATTGAGGGGGATGTTAGCATGAGCTCCTCCACGTCTACGTCAGCATAAAGACTGGTCAACATGAAGGCTAGCTCCACGTGAGCTCCATCCATGCAGCATCCTGCATGGACAGTTTTGTCCCCAAAAAGCATCTCGGCTCATTTAAACTTTTTGACATTTCCTTCTCTTTTGGCTTTGTCTTTTGTCCTGTTCTTGTACTATTTTGAGCTTATCTTTTAAGGTTCTAGATAGATCTATCAATGAGGTTGTATATAAAGGTGTTAACTCTTTTTTTTAGGTATCAAGAAAGTATTCACCACAATTTCTTCTCCTAGCTTTGAACCCTAAATTGGTTAAGCAAATTTTATTGCTTTCTGTGAGATGCTTTATTTTGTTTCCAACAAATGTCGATCTTCAACTTGAATGCCTTAAATCTTCAAGAACAGTAGAATATCTTTGAATCTTAAAGAAAATTAATGAGAGCTATTGAAGACTTGACTTGAGACTTTAATTTATGAGGTGTCATTTTTTGGCTTTGAGAGAGCTCTTATTTTTTAGGTGTAGGAGGGAATGTATTGAAGAAGAAGACATCAGTTTGATTGATCCTTCATTTTTTATATAATCTCTAGATAATTACTTTATTAATTATATATCTATTTATCTTGAACTTATGTCCAAAAAAATAAAGACATTAAAGAATAAAATATTAAAATTTCGATGTCTACACATAAAAACAAAATTTCTCACATTAAATGTCAAACATTTTATATATAGCATAGATACCCCATTAATTTTGTAAAAATGGCAGATATGTGTGATTGTGTTCAGCAAAAAAAAAGTCACTATTTTTATTTATTTATTTATATTTTTTTTAATTTCATCTGTAAAAATGCCAACCATTTCAAATTTGTTTCCAACCCTCAGATCCAATATAAAAGGAACAGAAACCACACACACAATTAGTGAGTGAGAGATTCTCAGTATCATTTATTTTGCTGATTGTATAACTCATTTTTCCTTCTCCTTTTGTGATTTCATTTTCCCAACTTTTCAGATTCATCATCTTTTTGTAAATGTAAGCATATTACAGATATTTAATCTTTTTTTCTTTTTTCTGGATTTGTCATTTGTAATTGATTAATGTGTATATATTGGTGGTGTTTTTGAGACATAGGGCCGAAGAGGAAATTGTGGATCCAAAGAGGGTTCTTGAGGATTCATGCAGACCTAAATGCACAAAGCTCTTGGTTGATTATCAGGTAATCAATAACAAGTGATTCCAATTTTTTTTTTCTCCAACAAACAATGTTCCAAAATTCTCCTAGCTCATGAGTGATGATATGCTTGCAATGGTTGTAGGAGTTTTGCTTTGATTTTCTAGTTGATATTTGAAATATGAAGTATGATATTGAGCAAAATAAGGGATTAGAAGGAGAATATGAATGTTTAATGCATTGTGTCTTATTATGAGATGTTGAAAGAGACTTTTAGTAAAATAGAAGGAAAAGCCAAAGTCGAATTACGTAAAATTTATGCTTTCTTTAAGAAGAATTTGCCAATTATAAATACCCAGGATTTTGAGATTTTTCTCTGTCTTTCACTTACGAAAAACGAAAAACGTAAAAGTCGATTCAGAACTAAATTTTACTTGCAATTGCCAAATCAATTTGACACGTTTGTGTGTATTCGAGCCAATGAAATCTGAATATCAGATATCACGACTCAAATGAATTTTGCAAACAAGTATTATAAATATCAACCTACTCTCACTTGGCTCAGCCTTTTGATGGGATTAAAATACACATTGATTTTCTCTGTTTTTCTCACAGAGTTGTGTCAAGAGAATCGAAGGAGATGACAGTGGGAATAAGCACTGCACGGGGCAGTACTTCGACTACTGGTCGTGCATAGACAAATGTGTAAGATTTTTGTTCGGCTTTGGGTTTTCTAGAATTTTAATTAGTTCTACTCTTCCTTTTGCTTTTATACTATGTCACTCTTTTTTCTTTTTTTTCCTCTAAATGGCTTTTCTTGTTCAGGTTGCACTTAAGCTCTTTCAGGAGCTGAAATAAGCTGAAATGGAAAGATGTAAATGGCACTAACATTTGTTATGTTTTTCAATAATATTGCTTTAAGATCATGACTCATTTATGTACCCATCTTTTGTTATTTTTGTTAGTGTTTGGCAATGCAATTTTTTATTGAAGTTTGATGGTTAGGTTTTAAGATTGATAATGCTTTTGTTACTCATTTTGTTGCATTCCAACATTTTGCTTCATTCTGAACATGCCTTTTGTACTTGTTTTGCTGCAGATTAATTATGTATTACCACTTCTTTAAGTTTTGAGGCTAAGGCTCAACTGTGACAATGGATTATGTAAAATCAATATTTTGACTTATAATTTTTCAAATTTGTAGATTGTTCAGGCATAATTGTCAAACTTCTAATGTACTTATGAATAGCTGACCTCTAGAAAANAAAAAATAAAAGCATGCCATAGTTTTGTGAAGTAATGGTTTTGGAGGAAAACGAATTTTTTAGCAATTATTTTTTAGCTTTAAAAAAATAAAATAAAAACATGTCAATATACTATTGGTGAATAAATGTGTATGGCTCCATAAGTCGATCCATCCGATGACTCCATAGCAAAACTGTTACAGAGAGATTGTTGGATACAAATGTGTATTCAATTTTGTCTTATACGATAAAATTTTTCTCATTAAAATTGTGATTGAATATAATTTTTGAAAATTAATATATAACTAATTTAATTTTTTTCTCATTCTTATTAAATAATTAAAAAATTATAAATTATCATTACTACACATCTCCAATAAAATTCACTTTTCAATCCCTCACTCATTGGTACTAAGTTCAACTGGCAAAGAGAGGGGTATAAGTGGATCTAATCTGCCAAACCTGTGGAGAAGATCAAGAAGATATAGAACATCTGTTCTATAAATGCAAATCTACCAAACTTTGTTGGAAGTTAATTGGTTTAGAGTGGTCAGAATGAGAAGAGAATCAGAAGACTATAAAAGATTGGTGGGAGGATATTTGTGCTAGTGCTAAGTTCAGAAAAATGAAGGATAGGGTTTTGCTCTCTGTATGCTTATTATGGAGGATATGGAAAGTCAGGAACAACAAGCTTTTTAGAGACAAAAATTTCACAGAATACAAGTCAGTGCCTTATGTCATCCAGGAGGAAACATACACTGAGTTCAAAGGTGGTACAAAAGCAACTGGCGGGGGAAACATACACTGAGTTCAAAAAGAAACATTTTTCCAAGAAGGTAGGACTTGTACAAATACAAGTCAGTGCCTTATGTCATCCAGGAGGAAAGGTGGTATGGAATTGCAGTGCAAGCTTTGATGGAGCTGTAATGGATAACTGGCAGGATGAGGAAAATGGAGTTGATGACATTCATGTGGCAGTGCTGCTAGCAGTCAGAGGTGCTTTATATGGAGCATCAAAGAGGAACTGGAGAAAAATGGAGTGCAACATCCTAGATGAAGATATTCTATTGCAACTCCAATCAAACAGAGACACACCATCTGCTATGTCTGGGGTATTTAGTGATATAATGCAACTTTATCAGAGCTTTGAATCTTGTAACTTTATTCATAAGGATTAATTGTTTTTGGTGATTTATGTAACCCAATAAGGTTGATTAGGGCTTATCAGGTGTATAAGTCCGTTTCCTTGCTTGTCTAGTTTACTAGGTAAGTTAGATTGTACTCAGTTGATGTCCGGTTAGATCACTATCTTTGAGTTTTATATATATTGATCTTTGTTGGAAAAAAGAATCCCTCACATATTATTAATCACCATTCATTTACCACTTTATTTATTATTTTTGTATTATATATTTTAATTATAAAAATTTATTTTACGTCTATTCACAAATTCAAAGATAACTAATTTTTTATCTTTTCTTTTTTCAATTTAATCCCACTTTTATTGTTGATTTTTTTTTTTAGATTATTTCTATGAAAGTCCACAATGTCAGCGTTTCATTTGCATTTCATTTCAACGTCATTTCAATTTATTTTACAAACACGCGTTTGTAGCAGAGTATATAGAGGAACTCCTCACTCTCTCTCTCTCTCTGGAACATTCGTCTCTGTTGCACTTTTCAAACGCACTACTCAGAAAAGCACCAGCAAAGGTGAGCAAAATCTGAAAATCTTACTATTTTTTTTTCGATTAGATCTTGTTTACCTCAGTAAGTGTTGCTTTGATTTGTGGATCTGTGTTTTTTTATGCATGTATGATTGCTTTGATTGCATGTTTCGTTGTTTTGTGATGGTTATTTTCAAAGAAAAGTGGGCTTTTGCTAATTAATCTTGTTTTTAGAATAATCCTCGACGGTAATCTTGTTTGACGGGCTAAATCCTCTCCGATCTGTGTGGAAATGAGACTTGGCATGAACTATTTGTGGTGTATTTGGATTTTAAATTCGTATCGCTCTTATCATGTATGTTGATCGCTGGGTTTGAAGATTTTTGGATAAGAAAGTACTTTTCAGCTCTAGCTGGTAATATATTTGAAATTGGTCTGGTGAAGCTGGGAAATTGTTGTATAATTGCCTGTTATTGGAGCTTCAGCTAACAAAAGTACTGATCTTGATACATGGTTTTAATTGCTGTCATATGGGCTTTTAGCATGTCAATAGTCTTTTGTTATTTTTCAACGTGTGGTTGTTTCAGTTGGTGGTCCTTGTTCTCTACTGCTTCAGTTTGCAACTTCACATATTCTTGTACCAGTAAATTACTAAATATACTCTGGGCCTCCGGCAAAAGCAAACAACAAATTCAAGGTGACAAAATAGAAAATAAAATGTGTTTTCTGACCTAATGGTGAAATGGTGTGTGTCTGTGTGTGTGTGTCTAAGCCTAAGCCTGCTGTGCATCATGCATTGAATTCTGTAAAGCAAAGGCGATTACCATTTTTATCCTTATGATATGTGTAAATAGCAGATAATGGGTGTAGTTCGCCATCAGTGATTATATATGGTGAACCGTGTTGTTACTGGAACTCCTTTAGTTTTCTGAGTCATCATTTTAGTCTGTTTCTGTTTTTATCAATTAATTTTCTCTAATGGACACAGCATAACATAAAATGGCCGATGGAGAGGATATTCAACCCCTTGTTGTTGACAATGGTACTGGGATGGTTAAGGTGAGCCTTCAGTTTAATTTCCTGTTTTGTTTATCGGTATCTGGTTTCATATGAGGCAAGTATAAAAGTGACAAATCTTCTTGAATTTTACTCTTTTTTTACGCGCTGCAGGCTGGCTTTGCTGGTGATGATGCTCCAAGGGCAGTTTTCCCAAGCATTGTTGGGCGACCTCGACATACGGGTGTTATGGTTGGAATGGGACAAAAAGATGCATATGTAGGTGACGAGGCTCAATCCAAAAGAGGTATTCTGACTCTAAAGTACCCGATTGAACATGGGATAGTCAGCAACTGGGATGACATGGAGAAAATCTGGCACCACACTTTCTACAATGAGCTCCGTGTGGCTCCTGAGGAGCATCCTGTTCTGCTTACAGAGGCACCTCTAAACCCTAAGGCTAACAGGGAGAAAATGACTCAGATCATGTTTGAAACCTTCAATGTTCCGGCAATGTATGTTGCCATCCAGGCTGTCCTATCACTGTATGCCAGTGGGCGTACAACTGGTATGTGTTGAATTGTGAATAGATGTCCCTATCTCAAGCTAGCTTTATAACTATAAGTTCGTCTATTTCTTTGTTGTATCTGTCTCGAATTTTTTGCACATGACGTTGACCAACGTTAGGGAACTGATGGCATCATCTGATAATTTTGTCATTGCAACATATTTACAAAGAATCCTGAATTTTTGTCTTACCTTTTACATCTGCACCCCAGAAGTTTTCTAAGCATAACATGCGCCAAGCAAATGTTGGGGCTCATTTTAATATTTTGCAAAGTTGCAGAGTGTGATTCTAAAATACTTTTTACATTAATGATATCTGTCAATATAACTAACGGTTGGGGACGAAATGTAAGTGGAATGAGACCTCAAGAGCTATTGCTTGTAATTTTCAAAGTTTTAACTTGGTATTTTCTTGGAGACCCAGAAGCATTCCATGTAACTTCATTATAAATAGTTTATTATGTCTTCTTTGTGAACAGGTATCGTGCTCGATTCTGGTGATGGTGTGAGCCACACTGTCCCTATTTACGAGGGTTACGCACTCCCACATGCTATTTTGCGTCTTGACCTCGCTGGCCGTGACCTAACAGATTATCTCATGAAGATCCTGACCGAAAGAGGCTACATGTTCACGACGAGTGCCGAACGAGAAATTGTCCGTGACGTGAAGGAGAAACTTGCATATGTTGCCATCGATTTCGATCAGGAAGTCGAGACTGCTAAAAACAGCTCAGCTGTTGAGAAAAACTACGAGCTTCCTGATGGACAGATCATTACCATAGGTGCTGAGAGGTTCCGTTGTCCGGAAGTGTTGTTCCAGCCATCTCTGGTTGGGATGGAAGCTGCGGGAATTCATGAGACCACTTATAATTCGATTATGAAGTGTGATGTGGATATTAGGAAGGATCTTTATGGAAATATTGTGCTCAGTGGTGGGTCTACCATGTTCCCGGGGATTGCAGATCGTATGAGTAAGGAGATTACTGCTCTTGCTCCCAGCAGTATGAAGATTAAGGTGGTGGCTCCGCCTGAGAGGAAGTACAGTGTCTGGATTGGAGGTTCTATCCTAGCTTCTCTCAGTACTTTCCAACAGGTGATTGCTGTTCATTTTTCTTTTTCTCTTCATTTTTTTTTTTAAAATGTGAGTTCCTTTAGAGTGTGATTGGATATGGATTTGATTGTTTTTCTTTTAACCATAGTTAATTTTAAAAAAGGTGGTATGATTAGTTGTTAGTGGGTAGATTAAAATAATATTTTAAAAAAAATAATTAAAGTGGATTTAATGTAAAAGTCGGAGAAAAATGATTGGAAGTGATGATTAATTATAATTATGTGAGTGGATGAATAGTGAATTAAAGTTGATGTGATGTGTAAGAATGATTGGTTGATATTATTTAATTATATTGATAATATTTAGGGTAGTGGGGTTGGGTTAAAGTTGAGTTAAATTTGAGTTTTGATTGTTTTTTTTCTAGTTAAGTTCATAACCAATCACACCCTTAAGCTTCCATTGAAATTGTTGATCATTTTCACTTCCCTTTTCAGCCAGAAATAATCTTATGATTGGCCAAACCAAGAATTCAGTTTAAATTTCCTCTTATGTTAAAGGGAACTTGAATCTTACTTTGCTTTGTGTGTATATTTTAGTGCATGTTGAACAATTGTCAATATGATGCCTCGTTTTATATATTTTATTATTCTGCAGATGTGGATTGCAAAGGGAGAGTATGATGAATCTGGTCCAGCAATTGTTCACAGGAAGTGCTTCTAATTAAGCTGGTGAGTCTGTGTGGGGTTATTTTTCTGCCTTTTCTGGTTTTATCGAATTGGGCCAAGTGATCGGTTGAGCACATGAAATCAGATAAGAAGGTAAGAAGACCTTTTCCAGATAATTTATTGTTTTTTTTAAATCCGAGGTTGTGAACAAATGGATGTACAGTGGGAGTTTTTTTGGTGTCTGATGTGTGGTTGGAAAATGTTATGGTGACTGATGGATTTGCAAATGATTTGGTCACATTTTTTTTTTGGGACAGCAGTTATTGTTTTCGGCTTGAATGTGTGGTTTCTATGTGTGGGTTGGCTTGTACTTTTGAGTTGTATTCTTGAATTGGTTTTGTGAGGAGTTTGATTGGTGCATAGACATTAATATTTACTTCTTTCAATTATTTTGATTTTGATTTTGTTTTTGGATAGTTTCCAGTGAGATTTTTTACCGTCGAATCTCTTTTCACACACAAACACAGCCATATATGTGTGTTGATCCAATGATAAAACGATTTAGGCCTTGGAACAAGTGGACATGAATTGGTAATATTGGCCTTTTCTCGCTTCTCAACTGGTGTACATGCAGTTTGTCTAGCTTCTTGAGTTTGATCCTTACTGGAAATGCATTGGGCATGGAGAGGTTTGAGCCAACTTTAGTGAACTGAATCATTTTGTTCACACATAATATTCGAAGCAGGGTATAGAGGTTTGAGCCAACTTTGGTGATGTTTCCCCTTCCCCAGTTCCGCATACGAGTATACATGTGCGAAATTTATAAAGCATGAAAAACTAACCGAACTTTGAGTTTATTTAAAGCTCGTTTGATTAATAAAGCTCGGTTTGATAAAGTGTGAAAAGATGATTTTTTTTATGTAATTTCTTATAGTTCAGCTTACTAAAGTTTGATTTCAGCTCGTTAAGACTAGAGTTTGGCTCGTTAACAATAATAAATAAATCGACCTCGGGTTTGATTATAAGCTCGTCGTTCACACCCCTAGTCATGATATGAAAAATAAAACAAACAATTTACAAAATGCAAAGGACAATATGCCAAAATGCAACCCAAAAATTGCTCCACTTCATAGTTCATACCAAAATGCAAACTCAATTTGCGTTATCTCATTTATTTTCTGTCCAAAAAACGTACTCAATATGCGTTACCTCATTTTGTGTGTTTTCTGTCCAAAAAAATGTACTCAATTTGTGTAATCTCATTTTTTGCTGTCCAAAAAACGTATATGTATTCGTGTTAGTCTAATGGTACACAGAGGCATAATGTTTTAGAAACTATAAAATTGTCCAATGATATATATTGACGCATATATGATATACTAGTTTCTATGTATTTAATGAGATTCTCGAGGCATTGATATTTTTTACATGTATATTACTTTATATATTTCTCCTACTAATGTATTCGGTTAAATAAAAATTAAAAATAATTTTTGAAACAATTAATATTATATATATCCTTTAGTATATATATTATTAGTATGATAGTTAAGATAATTTTAAAACAATTTTTAGTTAAGATAATTTTTAAAACAATTATTATTATATATTTTCTTATAGTATATATAATTAATATATATATGTTCATACATTTAACTTTTTTACTGATAACAATAAAAAATAACACTAAATCTATGAAATATAGTAGAAATTAGATATTTATTAAGCATATCAAATGATAAATTCAATCAAACGATGTAAAAGTATTGGTAAAAGATTTTCTTCAAAATTTATACAAATAATTTAAATTAATTTATCAATAGTCTAATAAAAGATTGGCAATAAATTCATACAATTCTTCTTAAATATTTTTTGTGAAGTTAAATAAGAAAAAATAATTTTGGCTGATTAAACAAATGTATTTCAATATTTTGCAAATGTACAAAATATTAATCTATAATATATTACTATATATTTTTTGAAATTAAATATAATATAATATTGGATTTACTTTGTAAATTTTGTTAAATATGTGGGTGGTATAAAAAATGTGTAAAAGCTAATCTGAGAGAATATTACGATAATATTTTTTAGATTTGAGAATAAGTTCAAGAATAAGTGTTTGATGTTTGAAAAGTGTTTTTTGGTTGAGATTGTCCGTTCTTCCTCTCCATAGCCAGCACGAGCAGATCGAAGGTGAGATTAAAACAATTTTTTTTTCGAGTTTATCTTTTCCTGTCTCAATTGTTTGTTTGTTTGTTTGTTTGTTTGAGCTGTTGATCTGTGTGTGTTCGCGATTATGAAAAGCTTTATCTTGCTCTCGCTGTGAAGGCTATGTGCTCGGAATCGGTGTTTTAATGGATCAAATTTGCGTTAAAGTGATCACTTTTTACTATAACAATTGTGGTGAAATCGATGCGAACAAGTTCACGTGATGATGCTCTGAAAAGCTCCTATTTGAATGGAAGTGCTAGTTTGAGTAATTGCGATAAGAGAGTTGCTTGCTTTCCAAGCTTTAGAATTTCTGTTCATTTGTCTTTGGTGTTGGAAAAAATTAGTAAGTCTGGCTTCTGTTGAGTTTTAGTCATTTTGTGATGTTATTTGCTTCTGATGATGAGAAATAAGACAATTGTTTTACTTTAGAGGTCGAAATTTAAAATTTTAGCCGAATAATAACTGCAGCTACAGCCTATAAGCCCATCTTGTCTGCAGAGCATGCCCTGTAAATTTGTCTAATGGTGATACTTCACGAATGCTTGCTTGGGTTGTTATTTGTTTAATATCCTCAATTTGCTAAGTTTACTGTTGCCTCGTTTGTGTGTGTGCTCTCGTTTTGCAGCATACTAACCAACCGCAAATCCTTACAAGAGAGCGTAAGCAACAATGGCTGAGGGGCAAGATATTCAACCTCTCGTTCTCGATAACGGATCTCGAACTGTTAAGGCGAGCTGTCGATTATTTCCCCCCCTTTCGCATATTAATCTTGTTTCCAAATGGCATATTATTGTCTCTCCATTTTATATCTTATTTTCACTAGGCTGGTTTTGCTGGTGATGATGCCCCTCGGGCAGTTTTCACGAGCATAGTCGGCCGCCCTCGCCACACGGGCGTGATGGTCGGGATGGGTAAAAAGGACGCTTTTGTAGGTGAAGAGGCCGAGTCCAGAAGAGGCATCCTCACACTAAAATACCCCATCGAGCACGGCATAGTCACCAATTGGGAAGCCATGGAGAAAGTTTGGCACCACGCTTTTCAAAACGAGCTCCGTGTTTCTCCCGAGCACCACCCTCTTCTCCTCACTGAGTCCCCTCTCAACCCGAAAGCAAACCGCGCGAAAACAACTCAAATCATGTTTGAAACCTTCAATGTTCCGTCTATGTACGTTGCTATTCAACCCGTTCTTTCACTGTACGCCAGCGGGCGTAAAACCGGAATAGTTCTCGACTCCGGTTTTCAGAAAAGCCACGCGGTCCCGATTTACGAGGGCTACGCCCTTCCTCACGCCGTCTTACGTCTGGGTCTCGCGGGCCTTACGTCACTGAGTATCTCATGAAGATCTTTACCGAGAGAGGCTACAGTTTCAGACACAATATTTCACGGGACATGATGATTGATGTGAAAGAGAAGCTTGCCTACGTGGCACTCGACTTCGAACGGGAGTTGGAAAAAAACGCGGAAAACAGCTCGGAGGTCGAACAGAGCTATGAGCTGCCCGACGGGGAGTTCATCACCGTAGGGCACGAGAGGTTCCGCTGCGCGGAGGTTCTCTTCCGGCCGTCGCTGGTCGGGATGGAAGCTTCCGGAATTCACGAGATGACGTATAATTCTATTGAGAAGTGTGATGTGGATATAAGGAAGGATGTTTATGGGAATATCGTGCTCAGTGGTGGGTCCACCATGTTCCCGGGCATTGCCGAACGTATGAGAAAGGAGATAACTGCTCTTGCTCCGAGTGGTGTGGAGGTTAATGTGGTGGCCCCACCTGAGAGGAAGTATAGTGCCTGGATCGGAGGCTCGATTTTGGCATCTCTCAGCACCTTTCAGCAGGTTTGCTATTTTGGTTTTTCACTTCTGAGTTTTTTAATTTGGCTGTTATGTTTGGATTCAACTTCTTCGAAAATTGAAAATTGATGCTTTAAAGTTAAAAACTCCTGTTTTTTTGTGGTGGTGCAGATGTGGATATCGAAGCAAGAGTACGATGAATCTGGTCCGGGAATTGTTCAAAGGAAGTGTTTCTAGGAAGGTACGTATGTTTTGTTTACTTTTTTTTCTTTTTCTTCTTCAAATTTAGATGAACAAATTCGAAATTGACAAGACCCTTCTCATTATACTCCATTTATAGTAATTAGTAATCCTCTTCTTTATTCGAATTTTGTGGAAGTTTTTTCGGATGGAAGTTGCTATGTTTGTTGGCTTTGAACTTGGGATGTCGTGCGAGTTTGTAGAACTTAATAGATTCATTTTCTCATGAAACCATTTTCGCCATTGATAAAAAGCTCTGAAAGTTCGAGCTCTAAATGTTCAGTCCAGAGTGAATAATGAACCCCCAAGCTTACATTATCCATGTTTTAGAGAACCGATAAACGTATCAATTATAACTAACACAAAAGATGCCAGAAAATGCAAAACACGAGTCTTTAAGTGAAGGAATAAAACATGAAAATATAGAAATAATGAAGTGGAGAAAATAAGAAACGACTTTTGTCAAGCCACGCCATGCCAACGTGCATACACGTCAGCTCACCATGTCAACAGAGTTTTGATTGCAGCCCTTGAGCTCACCGAGTGAACTTGAAGTAAGGTCTCTATTGTGACTGATGTTGTATTCAAGAGTGAGATTTTATGTTATTTTTCTTAATCTTGTATTGTGAATGTTTGGGGTAGGAGTGTGTAGTATTGTACCTCAAGCTATCTGTATTATATTGCCAGCACCAAACTCTTTTACCATGTATGTTATTATCATGCTACTGAATTTTGGGATGAAACATGGTGTTCTCATTCGGTTTGTTTATCAGCATTGCTTATGTTGTAGGAGAAAATGATTTTGATCCGAGTACATGGAATAGGGGTGGGGTGGAAAAACTTAAAGTATTCAATAATCATATTGTTTATGAATAGTTAATATATTTTGCCACTTGTCTTATTGAATCATGTGTCCATAAATTATGGAATGCTGATTTTGACAATATTGTAATGAAATAATATTTGGGAAAAGATTGAAGAANNNNCTCCCCCTTTCCTCTCAACCCTAAATCCCCAAATCGCTAGTCCGATGCGATCTACCTGCTTGAGACCACGGGTTTGGGGGGTTGAGACTTGTTAGGCTTTTACTGCAGTTTCAGGCTCGACGCACTGGACCTAGTTTCAGTTCGTGGGGTACTGATGGCTCTTGACAGTTAGTTGCTTGTCGGCTTGCAGTGTTGCTTGTCGGCATAGAGGAGGGCTTTAGTTTTGTAGTTATTTTTGTAGGTTTGTTTTGTGTTTGTTTGTGTTAGTCTGTGTGTGTTTGTGGTTGTCTGTGTTTTGTGGGTTGTTGTTTTGATTTATCCTCTTTAGGAAAGTGTATTACTCCCGTTTGGGAGAATGTATTCGTTGAAGCCTTTTATTTTATTTTCTTTTTGGTTTCTGTAGTGCGTGTTGTGGTATGTGAGCTACCCTGAGTAGTTCTCTTATTCCGGCTAGTTAGTCGATTTTAATTATATGTTTTAGTTAATGAATATGTCGTTTTGAAAAAAAAAAATATTATAATGAGAAGAGTAAAGAGTGTTTGTCATGTATATTGGGTAAGTCAATATGTAAGTCATTCTAATAGTGACTTCGTTTATGAAAGTGTTCTGTTGGATAATTATTTGATATTATTGACATTATTGTAGTTAGGTTAATATATGATGTGGTAAATTTATTAGTTTGTTATGCATAAGAGTTTTGCTGTTAAACAAACTTATAACCATCGGACAAGTTTCGATAAATATGCATGCCTATGATTAAGAAACTCAAAGTGAATTTCTGAGAGGAATGTACGGGCAAGCGAGGTTTCACCTGAAATTGAGGAATTGGCCTGACCTCGCCGGTGGTGGGATTCCACAGGAGTTCATCGTCGGAGCTCAACACCACCCATTGGTCGCAGCCGCCGAGAAATTCATAGCCGGCGCTGCTATTAAGCTGAGAGAAATTGGGGCGATTGGGGTGAATATGTTCGAGCGATTTGCTTTCAATTGAGAGTGCATATAGCTTGTGGGGTCCGGTGTCGGGATTCGGCTCCACCACAAACATGAGATTGTCGTCGGCGGCGTTGCTGTTGTTGTTTTTCTGCTCCACCATATTGCGGCCGAGGGCCGCCGGGCCGTGCGCTGGAGTGCTGAAACGACGGACACCGGAAGAAGGATCGCGATGTAAAATCCGGCTCATGGCCGTGAGAGGTGGGGTTGTACGGGGCATTAATCCGGTGACGGCGGCGAGTATTCGGAGCGCCATGTTTGCGTGCAGAGAAATAATGAATTTTCAAATCCTCGATTGTCATTTCCCATATATTTAGCCCAATTGACACGAACACTTGGGCCCAAATCCGGGTAAAACATTATCATCGAGGCTCTGTATTTACAATTTTTTTTGAAAAATTGATAGACATTAAATTNTTTTTTTTAATGATACTAACAAATTATAACTAGACATCAAATTTGGTATTTTGGTTTTTTATAAAGATACAAACAAACTATAACCATCTGGACGTGTTAAATCCTAGCGAATTTCGGATTAAACGATTCAAAAAGTGTAAAATTAAAAAGATAAAAAAAATAATTTAAATATACATTATATTAAGTTCATATATTTTTGCATGCTTTTAATTGAATTACATTAATAAAATAATAAAAGTAATTTTGTATTAAATATTATTGTTGTATATTAAATGTTTCACAATAATAAGGATGTAAAACATAGAATTCAATCGGGTTGGAACAAGTGGAGGAGCGCGTCGTCGATACTTTATGATCGTAAAGTACCACTGTACCAGTGAGTTTGAAATGTAAGTTCTATCGAACGAACATTCGACCGATGATGCTTTATGGATCCGACTTCCGAGTGTTGGGCTACTAAATATGAAAATGATAAAAAAATGCGAGTGGCAGAGATGAAAATTTTGAGATGGATGTGTGGGTATACTAGGTTAAATATTATTAGAAATGTCAATTAAAAAGTGGAGGGATAGACCTAAGAAAATTTGGAAGAATAATGATCTAAAATATTTAAATTTGAATGAGGATATGTGATTTGAACGATGGCGACATGTGATCTATATAGCAAACTCCACTTAATGGAATTTTAACGGCTTGTTGATTGGTTGATTAATTAAATGTATCACAATATACCAAAAACAAAAGCAAAGTAGTTTTATTCATTTTAAAAAATTATGACAAAGTTTATTAACAAATTTTAGAATAACTAGGGATGCTTGTTTACAAAATATTTCACTCACATTTAATACATACTCAAAACATAATTCAACATTAACTCAACTTCACTATCCTTAATATTATTTATTCATATAATTAAATAATTCAAACAAATCATTCTTACATATCACATAAACTTTAATTTATTATCCACTCACTCACATAGTTTTAACTATCACTTTACATCATCTCTCGTCTACTTACACATCAAATTAACTTTAATTATTTTATTTTACATATTATTTTAATATAAACTCACAATTCCACAACAACTAATTATATCATTTTTCAAAATTAACACTGGTTAACCAAAAAAACTCATTTTGAGCGAATTAATTATATTTTCCACATATAAACTTAAAATTAATTTCTCGTTCACCTTAAAATGATTTTGAGAATTTTCTAAGTCTTCCGCTTACGTAAAATGGAACAGTTAAATTGGTACAAACCAATTATTCATTTTTAAATATTTATATTTTTTAACTAAAATATATTCAAAAAGATTAAAATTAGTTCTTATAAATAACTAATTAAAAAATAAAAAAGTTGAACGGATCATTTTTTTTTTTTTGAAACATCAAATATATTATAATTTAAAATTCAATAAAGTACAATTGAGGTACCAACAGGCACCAGAGAAACCAAAGCAAAGTCTGGACCAACCCCCTTAAATATGCGTTCAAGGGGTAGAAACTCCATCAAGGAGACCTAAGGAAACCACAAAACAAACTCCAGTGGGTAGAAACTCCATCAAGGAGACCTACAGAAACCACAAAACAAACTCCAAAAAGGAGACACATACTCCATAACAGAGACTAGACACCAGATAACAGAAAAGCAAAAAACACACACCTAATAAAATATAACCTCCCCTAAACGTAGCAGGCGAGCCAAACGACCACCTAACTGACCCCCGAGACACCACACCACAGCTAAAGGCACAACGAAACCACAAATCTAAATCACAGACCTAAAAAATGTAGACGAACCCCCTAGATAGATCCGACAAGGAGGTCGTTCTCGCTCTAAATCTGGGCTCCAAAAGTCTTCAACGTTGGGGAAGAGAAGAGTCGCCACGAACAAACCGAAGGGGTCAAAATCAAGACCGAGGAAGGACCATCCAAGGCTGCAACCAGTCGAGTGCGCCAACCCGCCATTTTTTTCAAGAGTATCAAATCAAGTTCTCTTTCCATCTGGCCGGTCCCCGCATTAAACATGCAAAAAATATTAACTTCCACAAGAAACTGCAATTTTTTCCACATTAAATCTGAAAAAAAAAAATGGTAAAACAAAACAAGGTTTTTGAACTTCAACCAACATCTATCCAGTATTGAACAACACAATGTGTGTGTATATATATTGCCCTCACAATTCATGAAACATTGGCAAACCTCTATGAATATAACAATAGTCTATAAAAGTTTTCCACGAATATAAAAAACAATAAAAGTACACAGATAAAATCCCTCTTCTTTCGGAGTGCCCATTAACTCCATACCAAATTCAAACTCAAATGCTACACATCACAGATTCAGAAGAAAAAAAAAAAAAATGTAGTTCAGATCTCACATGCATTAAAGATTAGATCAGACAATGCTAGGCGCGTCCCCTTCCCACGTGCAAACCGAACGTGCCCAACGAGTCCTAATACAGTCGACCAAAGGCGCGTGCTGAGGTTTAGACACCTCGCACGAACTCCCGGCCGACGAGGACGAAATCGGTATATCAGACATGAATTCCTCAGGCGTCCACCTAGGCGGAACCGAAACCCTCAGCTTCGTTAGCCTGGGCCTCTGTATCGGGCTCTCGTTTCCCACAATGTGGGCCCCATTAGCTATAGATTTTGCGATCCCGTTAAAATGGTACAAGTCAAAGACTTTTTTCCCCATCATTCCAGTCGAGTCCTTCATGCCTCCCAAACTCTTGTCGAGATCCAAAAGAAGCTGCCAGAATTCTGTCCACACGACAAAACCCACACTCGAAAAGTGCTCGACTTTTTCGGGCGGGAGGTTAATGTTGGCATCCCTGAGGACTTGACGGAAGCCATCGACGGTAATGAAGCCTCCGCCGCCACTTTGGTCTTGAGAGTCGAAAGCTCGGCGGATTTGGGATTCTCGGCTCTCGAACTCGTTTTCGTCCTGAACTTTGGTGTCGAGGGCAAAGAGGACCGTGTAGTGGGATTCACTCCCCACAACCCATATGGGCCATTTTGGGCATTTTAGGTACTGCCCGACTTTGCAGAAGTGGAGGGATTCGAGAAGTGTGAGGAAGCCTACCTCGACTGGTGTGGTGATTCCTTTTACGAACATGCCGCCGCCTAAGTCCATTTTCCCGTCGAACACATTGGCCACGGCGCTCCCGGAGAGTAACAAGTTCACAATTTCCTATTTGGTAAGTTTAAATTGTCTAGTCAGTAAAAATCATTATTGACTAATGATAAAGGTACATTAACATTTTTTTATCTTTTAACAAGATCCACTTATCTTATCATTCAGAATTCAAATAGTTTCTTAAGGGGTAATTGTTTATGGATTCAACTAGTTTTTATTTGGTTTGTTTCTTGACTATAGTTAATTTTGAAAAAAAGTGGTATGATTAGTTGTTAGTGGATATATTAAAATAATATTTACATTAAATAATTAAAGTTGATTTGATGTAAAGTAGGAGAAAAATGATTGGAAGTGATGGTTAGTTAAAATTATGTGATTGCATGAATAGTGAATTAAAGTTGATGTGATGTGTAAGAATGATTGGTTCATATTATTTAATTATATTGATAATATTAGAGATAATGAGGTTGAGTTAAAATTGAGTTAAATTTGAATTTTGATTGGTTTTTTTTTTTTTCAATGTAGAAACTTTATCCAATCGCCCGCTTAATATGTAACTTCGATCAGGACTTGAGAGTGTAATCATGAAAATAAAAACGAATATTGAGGGTATTAGTAATTTTGAAAGATAGCACAGCTTCTTTATGTTTTCTCCTTTTTTTTTCTTGTGGTAATTAGGCAAATCATCAAAGGCAACTTTTGTAATTAACTGAAGGGCAAATTTCATTCGTAGCTAATACCTGTGAAGCATGCCCAAATGGAGCGGTGACCAGCGGTTGACTTGGATCATCCCTGTCCTCTTGAACATTGTGCTGACAGCACATGAAGCATCATCAGAAACACAAGGAGAATCAAATTTACCACATTACTAAAAGAATTACAAGCATATTGCTTCTCTTGGCAAGTAAATTATTTGTGACATAGGAATAACTACAATCCACCCCATCCCCCGAAAGAAAGATAAAACATAGAAATATGTAAGTAGTGCCCAGCTAGAATCATGAGATATCAAAGAAGTGGAACAATTTAGAACATACCAGTCCCCGAGACAACATTGCAGATATCAAGAAAAGCAAAGCACCCAGACGACTTCGGAAAACAGGAAGCAGAATTTCTAGCTGTCGGAGTGCACTCCACCGAGAAGTACAAGTGTCGACTCTCAGAAACTTCTGCAGGTCAGCACCAGACTCAATAGAAAGACCTCTAAGAATTTCAGCGATAGCCTGCATAATGAAACAAATTTCTGAAGTAATCATGATGAAAGATTAGGTAAGCTGTAATTAATTCTACCCCCGGACCCATCATATTTTTCGCTATTATATTTGTCTCCGAACGTAAATTTTAAAAATATTAGCACCAAATTTTGCATTAATGATGATGACGACAGTCCAGATATCCAGCTTCAAGTTCAACTGGACACCAAAAAAGGATATGACATAAAAAGACGTGAAATATTAATTGCTTACCTCATCCTCCGACCCGTTCACGGACTTCAAGAAATCATGGTTGATAATATTTAGAGATGCTATTTGCGCTCTTTCATTACCGCCGCATAGGAAGAATATCTCACACATACTGCTTACCAAGGCCCTGTCAGGAAGCAGCACGATTTAATAAGTAAGATTAAAAAAAGCAACTATCCACCACTGAAAAAAAGTTCACCAAAATAGAAGCACGTAAAGTACTTTCCAGTTTCTAATTCTAGTAATTCCAGTGTATAGTAATAACAAATTTAATGGGATTTACTAGACCATGCATAGCAGTTCTCTCATCAGAATCACAACCTGAGACGATATGAATTTGCTATTAATCACAACAAGAACCAACATATAACATATCCACTTTCAAGAACGGTGAATAGAAATTAGCAGCATGATAAACAGGGAAACAAGCTCGTAGCACAATTTTGGCAACGTTATACAATGCCATACAATCTTACATCAATACAAGAGGTTACACTTTGAACAATGATAAAGCTTTACTTTGGAGGGTAAAAGAAAAAAAGAAAAAGATGGTCATACAACAGATACAAGGCGGGACATATAATAGCTCTATGAATGATGTAAGACGACCAATGACCTTGATTTTTTTCCTTCTGAGAGACGCGAGAAAATATCAGAAGCAACTGATTCATTATTGGCAACTCCTCTAACAGACAAATTTGTTGTCATGTTTCGCTCATGATCATCAGATGGTTCTGAACAAAATATAAGATATTTGAGTACAAACGCCTGCATAGTCCAGATATATGTTGTTAGGGTAATAAAAATGAAATACATACATGCATCAGTGGTCTAAAGTAAAGAATGTTGTATATAACTTGGCCGAGCAAATTTACAACAAGATTGCACCATGACGGAGCCCTCTTTTGTGAATACTTTGAGAAGCCTCACGTTGTTTAATTCACTCATAAATAAGTCCAAAAAGATCGCTACCCCAGTGACAGTAGGCAAACCCTATATATATGTCTTTTGTTTCTAGGGTGGTATGTTTTGCTTGGAAGGTGACATGAGAAAACAATATCTTTACCTGTATTGCGGCTAGTACCCCACAGGGCCCACCCTCATGCTGTACTAGCCCCATAGATGTCTCTGGGTCAGCACTAAACCTGCAAGACAGAGCCGTTTTTCAAAAGCTATTAGAAAACACACTCAATATTATTAATGATGACCAAAATCAATACAAACATACATACTTGGTTTGTCAGTTCCATTCGGAAAGTAGTCACCAAATAATAATTGGTTTGTCAGGTTATTAGCAACACAAGAACAGCATTATACACATGTGAATTAGATTAACCACAGAATATTGGGATGCATAATCGGGCATACCTCATACTTAATGCAAACACAAAAAGGAAAGGGCAAACGTTATGACGTGGCCCTTGGATGTTTCAATATATACAGAACTACCATGGAAAAGGAAAAACCTATTAGGTCAAGGGGAAATCGGCGACCCATAAAAAGAAACTGGAAACAATTTTTTTGGTGATTTCATCCTGGTCAACCAGGTAAGTTATCATGTCATATACCTTCAATCGTGGCTAAATAACAATTATACAAACCCTGGACTTTTGTTACACATTTTCACAGTGGTATCCCAAAATGCATCAATCAAAATTCATTTACTTAGTTCAACGATCATGCTTCACACCCCGTGACATGCTTATTAATTAGAGATTTCTGGATTATAAGTAATAACCTACTAGATCGAAAAATCTAACATTCTTGATCATATGCAGTACTATTTGAACAAATTTTACCTAATACCCTGATTGCTCCACTGTGCAAGTACATCTTTACTGACCCTGTTCCCAAAAATCATCAAGAAGAGCTCATCAGCCTCCAAGATCGATAACGAGGTGTCAGAAATTCCGCTCCCACCAACTAAATTTTCCAAGTTAACGCCTTTACCTTTGCCATCACCTTCTAAACCCCAAATCCCTACGTCCTTCACACTCTCCGCATTCTTAACTGTCATATCTAGAGCCGTACTGGCACCCACCGTCCCTGCAATTTTCACGTCCTTTGCACTCTCTACATTCTTCACCGCCGCCGGCCAAGCACTCTTTGCCGCCGCCATCCGCCTCTCCGCCGCCGCAGCCATCAGTTCCCGCTGGGTACGCCGATCCCTAACCTCCGGAGACTCCTCCGCGTCAGACGCCTCCATTCCGACGCCAGAATTCTCCCACGGCTTGCTCCGCTTAGGCTCAGGAGACTCCTGCTGCGGCGTGCTCTGTCTCGAGGCCATCTTCATATCCTCATCCTCTTGATCCGCCATTTTCAATCCGAATCTCAAAAACAAGCTTCAATTCAAATCAACAAAACGAGAAGAACTCGAGCTCTCCCCCAAGAATTAGGGTTTAACGGGAGGGTTTCATTTCAAACCCTTTTAAACGGCCATGGATTGGCTGTGCAGCAAGGAGAAATCCTAAATTGAGTAATCAGAATCTTGAAATGAAATGTTAGCTATTGAGCGTCAGAACATGTTAGGGTTCTTAAAAATCGGTACTAAAAAATGAAACCTCTGTTTCAGGTAGACGGGTCACGGGGAAGAATGATACGTCGTCGTTTTTGGTGGGATTTATTGGAAAAGACAGATGCGTTCTTTGAGCGAAGAGCGAAATAGTGTATGTGATGAGGGTAGGAAAGGAAAATCATTGTGCTTGGTGGTTAAAATGGAATCCCTGTTTAGTTATTTGGCAAATGATACAAGATAATTTTTCCAAAATTTACCATGGGATTTAACATAACTAGAAAAATATATTGATTTTTTTTCTGCACTTCGATTATTATTTTATGAATAAGACCAAATATTAATTGTTGTGATTAGTCGTTATAACTATGTTAATTGATAAATAATATTGATGTGATGCAAGACTAATTTTTTTTTTTTTNAGGTAAATAAATAGTAAGTGTTTTTTTTTAATGTATAAATTTCGATTGAATAGACAAATAAATTCTTAACGTAGTAATATTAAGATTTGACGAATTGATGACTGAAAGTTAGAGGGTCAAAATTAGAGTTTCATCTCCACATCACTTCTCGTGTTATAAATCAAGTGACAATTGTCAAAAGGCAAAAATACACAACTACGAGTCTTAGGGTGTATTCAATTCGGAATTTAAGTCATATTTTAAGACTTTTTAAGATTTGAGATTTTTTAGAATTTTCAGATTTTGGAAGAATTCTATGAAATTTCAAGTCCGGTAAGATTTGAAGTGAGATTTCATATAAGGTTTTTTTGTTTAGAAATCCCACTAAATCTTAAAAAGTCTTAATAAATCCTAGTGTCAAAAAAATTAAATACCTCAGGATTTTGTAAGACTTTTGAAAATCTCAATTGAATACCCCAAAATTTTTATTAGTTTAAAAAAGTCTTAACAAATCTAAATTGAATACACCAGGATTTCTAAAGTCTTAAAAAGTCCTTAAAAATCCTAAATAAATACACCCCCATTAGAGACAGAAATAAAGTTTATACGAGAGAAAGTTTTAAATACCAAATTAAGACTTGTGAGTGTGTCTCTCTGCCCCTAATAAGAGTTAAAATAAAAAAGGCAACTGGTCGAACTGATTTAATGCTTGCAATTCAATATGTGACTAATATTCTTACTTAATTTAATAAGCAAAAACTACCAAATAGAGACGAATCTCTTCAGCACCACAGGTTTGACAAATATTATTATATTTGATGTTTATGTTAGATTACCCTTCCAAGTAGAAAACAAAATAAGAGTTTATCTTGGGTGGAGGGGCTGTGAGGGGTGGTAGCGGCGTTTGGGTGTGGCTTGTGGCGTCCCCCCATTTCTTCTCTCCAGCTGGTTCTTCGCAGGTCTGCCGCTGCTCCGAGGGTGCCGTTGTCTGTTTGGTCGTTGGCTTCTTTGTGGTGCGGTGGTGCTTGGCTTTGGGCTGTTTTGGGGGAAGGGGACTGGGTGGTGCGTCTGTTGGTTACACCGGTGGTTTCGGTGTGGCTGGGGCATTGTTGCTGATTTTGTGCCCTTCTCCTTGGATCTCTGGTGTTGAATCCGAGGGAGGACCGGTGTTGTCGGACCTGCGGCTAGTGGTGTTAGCGGGGCTCCGGACGGTGGTGTCTTGTGGGTTAATTTTGGCTTCATTCGGTTGGAGAGCGAGTCGGCTTTTAGTGTTGTTTGGGGACTGGGACTACACCTTGCTAGGCTTCGGGCAGTGGTGGGTGTGGACCTCGTTCTTCGGACTTCTCCTTGGAGTTGGCTTCCGCCCACCTGTTTAGTTCGGTCTCTTCACTGAGGGAGGGCTTGTTTTAGATTATTGTGTTAGTGTTTTATTTTCGTAGTTGTGTTGTGCGTGTCTTGTGTTTTTGGTTTGGGCCGTTGGCCCCTATGAGCCCGAGTGTCAAATTTATTATCCTATTGGGATCCGACACTCGGGTATTACTCCGTTGGGGTCCTTGTAGTTTGTTTTAGTTGTTTGTGTTATTAGTTAGTTTAGTTTTGAGTGTTTTTTTATTCTAGCGTTGCTAGCCAGGATTCTAGGCGGTCTTCTGACCTGTCCCCCACTTTTTCAGTTATTAGCTGTTGTGTATTCAGTCGTTGACTGCTGTGTATTTGCACATTTGTGCATTTTTATAATATTATCTATCGTTTTTGAAAAAAAAAAAAAGTATATTATATGTGTTTATATAGGTATATATATAAATGTGAGACATATGGAAAAAGATTCAAATCGCAATTTTTTAATGCTAAATCAACATGTAAATATCAAAACTAAATAATTTTATCAAATAACAAATGTTTTAATATATTAAATTTATATAAGGCATATACTGCCAAATTTATTAATATTATATATACTTTGCATATAAATTGACCAATATGTAAAGATTTGACTATCATAACATAAACGATATATGAACATAGTATAAACAACTTATATATACATAAAATAGATTCACTATGGTTCATGGTAAAAAAATTAATAAGCAAATTATATACAAAGAGTAAACTTTGTTTGTTAATTTATATATATGAATATCCTAACATAAATCATATATATTGATAAGATAAACAACAAGCTATAGATTATCTGGACTTACATAAACTAAATATAAACCACGTATAAAGCTTGTATAGATATTGATATAATACATGATAAGCTGCATCAACTGTATATAAATACTTTAAATACTATATGTATTTTACTAAAATTTAAAAAAAAAAAAAAAAAAAAAAAACTCAATACATACAAACATTATAGAAGCATGTGATTATCAACTAATTGACACAGCCAAAAACTGCATATAAACAACTAAAATATAATAAAATCCATCATTAATAAAATGACAATAGAGAGTACATATTCATGATAAAAAATCAATACACTGCTCCAATGGCATCAACATAGTACTAGTAATATGAAAGAGTGCATGAAGCGAAATGCGAAAACCAGTTAAAAAAATCCTATCTAATACGAATAATACTAAGTAATTAGTAGCGAATTGCGATCCTCAACCGATAACACCCCAGGGAATTCATCTTCAGACCGTTGTGACTGTTTCAACCTGCCATGATTGTACAGTATGTAAGCGTACCGAACCCTTTCCACGTCAACATCATATCTGTCGACGTCAAGGTGAAATGAAATACTCCGAATAAGAGGCAACAAAATCGCTGACATGATAAAAAAATTAACAAGAGTTATTCATTGTATACAACATTATGAAATTACATTAAAAATGAGACAAAAAAATATATCATTAATAACAAGCATTACCGAGACAGATGTTATGGGATATGATGCACGATAAGCACGTCTAGAGGATTATTAGTACCCTTGCCCATGCATGCACCATCATTAGAGTTTATATCAGTTCTTCTGGCAACGAAATTCACTAAACTGAGGAAGATAGGGATCAAAGTAGGGTAACAAAAGCGTCGATGCAAAGCATAAGATTTTCCGTCTTTGTACGCTTAGCTTTTTTTTGGGAATGGAAAAAAAGCGCCGATGCATTTGTAACGCACTTTTCATTCTCTCTCGGTACAACATCACAAACTTTATCAAGACCATACTTTAATACCTTCATTTTACTTTAAGTAGAGGAAGATTTGTTATAATGAAGTTGTTACAATATGTTGAAAATTACATAATTTGCAGAATGATACAAAATGAAAAATACAAAAATAACAACAATAAAAGCTATTAAGAACTAAGGGCGTGATTGTATATAATTTGTACAGTAAATATTCCGCTCAAAACTCAAATTTAACTCAACTTTAACTCAACTCCACTATCTCCAATATTATCAATATAATTAAATAATATCAATCAATCATTATTACACATCACATCAACTTTAATTCACTATTCACCACTCACATAATTTTAACTAACATTCTCTTCCAATCATTTTCTCCTACTTTTACTCAAATCAACTCTAATTATTTTAATTAAATATTATTTTAATATATTCACTAACAACTAACCATACTACTTCTTTTCAAACTTAACTATAGTTAAAAAAAAAAGCTAGTTTTTTACTAGTTGAATTTATATCCAATCACCTCCTAAGTGTTTCTGTTTGGGGTTTTGATCACGTAACACCTTTTTATACAGTTACAACTACACATCTTTGCATAACTATGTAAATAAAAATGTAGTTGTTCGGCCCGCCAAACAAATATATAAGTATGATTTTGCACAAAAGCAATTGTCTATAAATGAGACCTCACATATACCATGCCAAAATATATCATAAAGTTTACAAAAGGAGATGGTAGTTCATTGAGCTTAACTGATACCACCAATGGTACTTCAGATAAATTCTTCCCACCCCAGTTAAGGATTATGAAAGATGAGTTAAAAAATACCCAAAGTAACTTAGACAACAATCTTGATAGATTCACTGTATTAAGAGTATATGGCATATTGCACCAGGCACTAAATACAATATATAACAAGACTTGGAGTGGCAATTTTTTCCTCAATTGATAAACTCGACACGATTCAGTTGTGAAATAATATACTGCCACTACACACAAGAAAACTTTCGATATCGAAACATAACTCTCGTCATACATATTCCGAACAGATAAAACCCATAACCCCAGTCTGAAACTACATATTGACCTACTACATACGCAAGAGCTAGTTAATCATTTTGCAGTGAGAACACAAATACAAATATACTTATACATGACCTGCTTGTCCATTTCTTAACAAGCCCTATCAGACCAAATCAACATTTCTCCAACCAAACAACACCAATAACAACCACAAATTATGCATGATATACTCAATTGAGCTAATTAGATATAACAGAAAGAGGGAGATAAAATAACCACCAGTATCAATAATTTATATTTCACAAAATTTATTGATAAACTAACCATACATACGTTTTCAAAGTTTCTTCCTTGTGGATCATCATAAGGTTTTCGATGAGTATGCTTTATGATCTTGTTTTGAACACGCCCAATATTTGCATTTGAAATACACCTCTTACGTTTTTTTATAAATATTATCAAAAGAACCTGGATTATTCCCTTTTGAGGCACCATGCAGCTCATAATCATCAGTCGAAATTTCTTGTTCCTTCTCGAAGTCAGAAACACTCTCATCGTCTCCACAACTAGATAGTAAGACCTTTTTCCTTACCTTTTGCCTTCAACTTGTTCTGTACATCGGCACGCTTTTTTCCTTATCAGACACAAAATCATCATCGACTGGAGATGGGCATCGGTCCTTTATACGAACTCCCTTATTCAGTTGTAATTTTGATCCGACGACTACCTATTTCTTTCGAAACAACAATTTTTTCTGCACAAGTTTGCATTTCCCTTCCCTTTTTTCGTGGACACCATCTGATTTCTTACGATTCTGAGCACAATCACATTCAAAATCGGATGGTGTGTTAGAAACATATGAATTCACACTTGTTTTAGCCATCAGTTTTCAATTTCGAACATGAGTACAAGCTTCAGATCTCAGATTTCTCTCATACATGATTTTTGAGAGAAGAAATATTGTGATGCGTGAATTCGAAGATTACCTATTATCTTACCAATTGCAATTTGAGCCAGAGATCACGCCGAAGAACTTCTTTCCATGTAAATGAACAATTGAAATCTGTATCCAAAAACAGCCAACCCCGTTTTATTGCCTTCAAAACACCGATGTCTCGTTAAATTGTAATTGCCGGTCGTATAAAAAATATAGTGTTTTATAACTCGTATAATAAGTGCACAAGAAAGTTTGACACGTAGGGAGGGTAATTTTCTCTTCAAAATCTATTAGTCACAACAATAAATAATTGTGTGGTGTTATTGCACGATATGTCAATTTGCAGATATTCAATTCGAATTTGCAGATATTCAATTCGAAAATATCAAATATTCGATTCGTTAACGATAATTATTTAAATTTTATAAATTATATATAGTATATTTTTTTTAATATATATATTGTTATATTCTTAATACTTTTATGACATAAAAACAAAACACATCACAAATAACAAGTTGCCCTAAAAACACCTTAAATTGGATAGGAAAAACATGAACAATATTTTTGTAATTATAATATTTTTTTGAAAACGAATTTTAAATCGAATTGAATATGTTCGAATATTCTAAACGAATTGAATACAAATAAAAAAATGAGTTCGTTTACAAATAGAATACGATTTCGAATCTTCGAATATTTTAACGTATCCGAATCGAATATGTTAGTAGTCGCTTTGATTCGATTCATTTACAACCCTATAGTTGAAGCTTTGCCTTACGTTTTGGACTTCGTTTTGCTTTGCACTCGGGTTTTATGCTCCGAGCAGCAAAGACTGATGCTCTTTAGTCATTCGTGGTATTTTTACCACCTTCCAAATAACCCATTGCAAATGTTTTTGATGATCTTTTATCGTCCTTGAAATGTGGTTTTTGTAGTCACGTTGATAGAGCTAACAATGTGATAGCTCATAAACTATCTAAATGGGCTTTAGTGGCGACGTATTTCTTCCTTTGGAAGAACTCTTTGCCGTCTTTTTTCCCTTCTTTCTTTCGAGATGTACCAGGTTCTTGATTTTGGTTAAATGAATCTAGGTATTTAATCGAAAAAAAAAAGCTAGTTTTTAATATCATGATTTTTTTTCTTAAACGATAATTGTATTAAAAACTAAAAAACTCAAACTAGCACACCCGATGTGTCAATTGAGACCAAAAGAACCAACACACAGACTGAATTCATCCCTCTTAGAATTACACAGTCAACTAAGGGGTAAAATTACCCGCAAACCAAAAAAGCTCTAAAAAGTAGACAAAACAACTCTTTATAGAAGATTAAAGTGAGGCGCAATTTGACTTTTATCGAAAAACAAGGAGACAAAACAACAACAACAACAACAACACCACGCATCTAACGAATACATTAAGCCAGCTTTACTACCGTCCAGAAACAAACTCCCTATCTAACGAAAGACAACNAAAGAAGACAAAAAAAAAAAAAAAACAGAAATTTTGGATATCATGATTAGTGGAGTAAAATTAATCAAAATCGTAAATCAACGTACTAAGTTTGATGAGGGTATCTGACCGCTTTTATAAAGTGGTTTATATACCTAATCAATTATAATTTTTGCATCTTAAATTGATGTATTTTTTATTATTGTTATTTATGTTGCGAAGGATTAGATGCGGTATAGCGAGCTAAACAGCTCATAAGGTGATCGGTTAAGGAGGTCTATTTAAGAGGTAGGCTTTTGAGGTTTGGAGGTTGATATAAGGCAAGTAGTGGGTTAACTTGAGTTAGGGTCATCGGACAACCTGGTTATTCTCGAGTTAATATGGTGATTTAGGTTGTAGAGATTGACTTTTGAGTGGAATGCGGAGAAAACTTTTCTAATAAGAGTTTGATAAGTAAAAATTGAGTGATAAGAAATATGGATTCCCATATATCGTATGAAGATATTATTCCAAAATGAATGAACTTATGGAGAATACCATAATTTGGAGAGAAGATATTTGGTAGAGGGTATAACAACATTTTCTACAAGTATAAAAAATGCACTAGTACTTTTCATGATTCTCTTGTTCGCAGCCGTATAGAGGATCTCATTTGAACTTTAAAAAGTCGAGGCTTTGTGCATGTGATCAAGGAGACAAGGACCGGTTTAGGTGGAAGAGGTATTTTCAAAGGTGCGGAATGCAACAAGATTATGTTGATTGTTCTTGAAATAATTTGCATACAATCCTAGGTTCTATAAAAAAAATATATGATGAGATGAAATTTTTAAAAAACTTATATACAATGATCCCTACAAAAATGACTATATTTTTGTGTGAGACAGCCTAACAATTAACTAGACCGACTCGTCGTACTCTCATAATAAAAATGCTACTTATATCTCTCTCTTACATATAAGAAAAAGCTTGAGGTGTTCTAGGCTTGACATGTGTTTATTTTTTAGCTGACTGAAATACCCTGCATTGACTCTCTTTTTTCACTTGCTGCCCTGCCCCTCTTTTTCGGAATTTTCTCTGGCCTTTTGGCTCTGATATAGCAAAACGACGTAGTTTACGTCCTTTATTATTTTTGTTAGACTAAAGTAACTTTTGATTTTCTCCAGATTTTTGGGGAATCATTAATTGTTGTTGTGCTTTTTCCCTCTGTCAAGCAATGTCAGATAAAATGACACAATAACCTACCAAGCAATTTCCACGAACAATTCCTCTCATTTCCAATTCTCAAGAGGGAAGCGACGGCAGTTCTTTCGAAGAAGCGAGCCGAGAAGGAAGAAATTGAAGCAGGAAAAAAAGACACTGAAGATAGCTTACGTCGGCGATGATGACGTTGATGACGACTTGTATTATGAAGGCGACCGCGAGCTCCAATCAGATGAAAAGTTCATGACCTTAAACGACAACTGAATCGTCGATGGTCGGAGCCGAGAAGGAAGATGGTGACAGAGAGGCTGCTGCAGCCTGACGGGTCACCGGTGAGGTTGGACGAGATTTTTAGGTGAACACGACTACCAATTAGAAGGTACTAATCAAATTTTTAAAACCTAAATCTGTCTTCTAAACTCTTTAAGTCACCCACCGGACGCTCCATTTCTTGTCCGTCAACTCTGTGAGCAGTGATGAAATTCGCTCATTTTCCTTTACATATTCACGCACCGCACCCACACTAAATCGCCCAAAGATAAACCTCATCGGAGAGTTCCATAACGACAGGTAGGTGATGCTCGCCTCCTGTTTCTTTTCCACAGCGACAGGTAGGTTCTAATTTTTTCAATTCCAGAATTTGATAGTTTTTACATGTGCAATATCATATCCATATTGATTTCTGCCAAGTTAGCCTTTTGCATTTAGTCAGTATGTTGTAAAGACACTGATCAAGAAAGAACTACTATGCATGTGAACTGTAACAATAGACGTTTTTTACCTCGAATTTTTAGCAGAATGTTTTGTTGTTCCTTATTTTGCCTGTAGTTTTTATCTTATAGAATTTGTCCATAGTAGAATTTCATGGTATTTTCTTTGTGTTGGTTATTTGAATGGTTCTATATACTTTTAAATCCCATCTGAATTTTTTGGTTTTTTTGTTTTTTGTCTAGGAAAACTTAGTATTGATTCCCATGTCAGGAGGAAGTTCAAAGGATGCACCCTGATGCTAAACATCGGCTATCTTAAATGTTGGTCGTGTTTCAAACGAGAAGCGGTAAAATATGTGGCTCCATTGCAGTAATCATTATTATAAAGCAGCAAAATCAACTGCACACTTTGAGGCCTTCTCACAATGCCTTTTGGTAGAGGTAGTAGAACCAATAGTCCCATATGTTCCATATTTCTTGAGAAACTTAATGTCTTGAACTAAGTGCTTGTTTTTGTACTATCTACTATGAACATATTTAAAATCTCAGTGTGTTTTCTTTTCACAGATTATGTTCTTTCGTCCTAATAAGACACCCTTTTCTCCATTCATCAGGCTCTGAGCTGCTCGACCAGCACACAGGCCTCGAGGTCATTTGAGACTCCAGCCCAAAACTTTGCCCCGAAAATCCGATCAAGCAGCCACATCAACATCGGGCCCTGCAGCTCGAATGAGGGCGACACATCTGTATTAAGCAATGAAACCACTTCATATATTGGAAAGGTAAGCGAGGATATTAAGCTTCAAGCTTTCTTTCCCATTAAATTAGTTGTCTTACTTCATGTCATGTCTAGCATGTGTATGTTATTTTTTGAAGTTTAGATTAGATATGAATTGTCAATTTGTTTCGCATACTAACTTAGTTTGAATGTTAGTGTCGTAAGAACAAATGGAATTGTTTTCCCGTTTCATGTGACATGTTTAGCTTTTGCAAATGTCATATTGTGAAAATTACAGATGTTCTGCCTTTTCTCATTCCTCTAGATAATTTGATGACAACTGCTTTAATGCCTTCTACGAGCTCTCAGATCCAATGGAGGACAAAAATAAATTTCTTGAAGTAATGCCTACAGATGACTCGCAGATGAAACAGATGGTGGTTGAGCTTGATAAAGGCATGGTAAATTAGCAAGTATGCAGACAAGATTAAGAGGTATGCATTCTTTTAAAATATGGCTTCAGTGATATGGTTCACTGAATGTTTAGATTAACTCATTTGTTCTGTGTTTAGAGGAGCAGAAGTTGATCAGATCATTTCAGCAAGAGTTGAATTATTTAAAAGAAGAAAACAAAAAAGTGAGTATTCTATTGTTGCATGTTATTTTATGAGCAACATGACATTCATTCTTATGTCTTCCAGACCATGCTACATTTTTTTTTACCAAGTATAGTTTTTAAAGCTTTTTTAGAACGATGATAAGTGAATACCTTTTTGTTATGAAGACATGGTTCTCAGTCAGAGTATGTTGTCGTGTATAATTTAAACATATCCGCCTGAATGTCTTTTCCTTTTGTGATGCTCTGTTAGGATGCAGATGGTAAAAGCAAAATTGGGGATTTTCATACTCAATTCTTTTCTCTTTATAAAGGTATCAACCACTTCTCTTATTGTTGATCTTTTAACTTTTTTAGCCTTCACCATTACATTTTCGGAGAATGGGGCGATATGAGTCAGATAACTTCATATAATGGAAGGACAATCAGTTGTATACAAGGCACAATAACTTACCTTTTCTTTTCTTCATATATTTTTTTTAACACGAATGCGCTATTTTTTCCAGATTGCGACCATAGTTTTTGCTGTGGATGAGAATTCATTTGGTGTTGTTCTTCGTAGAATTCTGTAAGTCCACTGTAGCTTCTGTTCTTTCTTTCATAATCCTTTATATATATATATATATATATATTTCATACTCATTCGTAATCAATACAAAGGAGGTTGCATTTTTCTATGTGAAAACGAATTAAGTTTTTTACAACAAAAACTAATTTGGTTCACACAATAAAAACAGCAATGCACAAAAAACGAAGACGCACCAACAGCAAATGGAAAGGGATGGAAATGAATTAAAATTTAAATTCAAATTGTAGTCGCTATTTGTGCATGTGTGTACATTTTTACATATATTTGATATTTTCTTGGGAATTCCGGATCATTCTGCCAGTGTCTTTACAAATTCAATTTGTGTGTGGGAAGCATAGGAGCTGGACAACATGGATAATTTCTCAACGTTTATTCTGGATTCTCGAAGCCCCACACTGGTAATATTTGTGTGAAATATACGTAACAGCTTCAAAATATGATTTATTGATCATATTTGTCTCCACAAACACCTATGCTTTGTTCTTATCTTAAAGAAAAAAAAAATATGCTACCAATTGTCACAGTTGTTACCGGACGCTATGTACAACCAGTACAATATCATGTGCCGCTGCTCTGTACTTTGACAAGAAAGAAGGACGCAAATACGAGGTTACCATGAAATCGATAGATAACCGCCTCCACTTTGCAGATGGGTGGGAACTCTTTGTTTGAATTGAGGACATCCGCAAGGAGTACACGCTTTTCTTCGAATGTACAAGCCTGACGAACTTCACAGTCACGGTAGGGACATATAATGGTGTTGAAAGGCGTCCACAGTATCGGTTCACATTACACGTGAAGAGAATGCATGTTCAACACGCACGCTTCGTAACCCACTTAACTCCTCTCCATAATATAATGCAATTAGTTAGTAATTAACTGCATGAATTATGGGTTACTTATTCAGTTAATATCATTGGATTTTCGGCAGCACATTCCAATGAGCTTTTGGAAGTCGCACATCAAAAACAAAATAAGAGACACTAGGCTGGCTTGTTTGATGTTTAAAGGGGTTGTCTATTCGCTTCAAGTGATCGAACGACATGGTAAGAAATTGATGGAACATGGCGGCGCTAAAGAATTTATAGAGCATGTTGAGATTGTCGAGGGATCAATATGCAGTTTCACGTTGCTTCCAGCTCCTAATCTATCATTTAGGGTGGTTGTGTAGCTCAGATTTATATATATCGAACTTTAACGTACTCTACTTAGTTCGCCAGCAACATAGTGCGCCTTTTGTGATCACCTTTTGTGTGCGTAAATGTTATTGTTGTAGAATCAATTAAGCACGTTTATATTGTGGCGCTTAAAGATTCTGAATCAACCAAACTTGCTTACCCAAGTAGTGAAGGGGTATTTCTTTTTGTAGCATGTGCATGCTATTTCGACTGATGACAAATTTCAAGTGTATTTTTAGACCGAATTTCTTTTTGTAGCATGTGCATGCTATTTCGACTGATGACAAATTTCAAGTGTATTTTTAGACCGAATATTATTCCGTCGTGAAATATGACCGAATTTGACGCGAAAATATGAACTGAACAGACTAAATTTGAGTCGGTTGTGTTTATTTTTTCCAACATTTTTACTTGTAAAAAAAAAATATTTGTATTTTTAAATATTGATAAATATTGATTATAATTATAGACAAGACTAGAGCCGGCTGTGCGTGCACAGCCTCCGGCCAACTAGTATGATTATACATTTATTTATGTTGTTTTATAGAGCATAACTTTTATTTTTATTTTTATCAATTTATAAGGCATGATTGTTTTTTTTTTTGGGAAACAANCAACTACTACAACCCTTTCTGCAAAGAGGAAGCCACACTAGGCGAAACAACGACAGAGTCACGGCTAAGGAGCCCGACACAGAAACTGCAAGAGAACGCTTAACTGCGTCGGACACTAACGAATCCAACCCATTCAAATCCAAACGGACAACACCGGCCCAAGCCCTGATCTCAGAAACCCAGACCTTGGCCTTCATCGCCAACCGTCCCCTCTGCCCAACACCAGAACCGAAGAGGACATAGTGGACAGGGACGAAACCCTCCACCCTAATCCCACGAACAGAAAAATTGGGGCTGCAACCCACATCTGAAGAATGCCGGAGGACTGCCACAACAAAGATTTCAAGGAATTGGCTATTCACCACTCCGTCTAAGAATCACGGCGAAACCGAGATGTAGGACGAGCGCAACGTCCTCCCAGGTGAAGAAAAACCGGCAAATCTCTAGGAAACGGGCCGCGAGGCCAGGGAAGCCACCGCCAAACGCTCGGAGAATCCCACTGGAGAAGGCGCCGCAAAAGAAACAGAGAGTGGAGTCAGAAACTGGGGTTACTTTTTGTATAGAAAAAGACAAAAGGTTCTAGATAAAAAAAATTTGTTAAATTTGTATATCTGACGACCCACCATCAGAATGCCATGATTGGTTAATCCATAGCATTTTCTATCTAAGAATTTAGGACCATAAAAGATATTTTGTAAAATAAAATTTTTTATTAATGCTTTCTCTTGTTTTGCCGTGATACTTTTTTCTTTTCTTTTTTTGGTAATATCGAAGACATTTCCAAATTCCAATCCATTGCCTTCTTCGCACGGCCCTGGGCATCGTCTCCAACTCTCTATTTGATCAATCATCTTCCAACACACACAGATCCATTTTCGTCAGCTTCACATATTTCATCACATAGCCACAGCTGCCTGAACCCGCGCATCCCTACCGAGAATCCCAAATTCGAAGAAATGTCGAGTGACGGCGACGATCTGGACGAGGACGAGCTGCTGCAGATGGCGCTGAAGGAGCAGTCGCAGCGTGATCTCAGCTACCGAAAACCCTCGCAGGCCGCGCAGAAGCCCGTCCGCAACTACGTCCAGCCGCCGTCGAGCCGCGCGGCGGCAAGGAACCCCGGACCGGCGGGGATTCCGCAGCAGAAGAAGGGGGTCAGCAAGCAGAGGAAGCCGTCGCTGGACGAGGACGAGGATTCGGAGGTGGAGCTGCTGAGCATCTCGTCCGGGGACGAGGATGATCGAGGCGGCGTGGTTCGGAAGAACCGTGTCGGGAGTGGGAGGGAGGATGACAAATGGGACGGGGAAGAACCTAACTGCTGGAAGCACGTCGATGAAGCTGAGGTATGATGGTTTATCTTATGGTTCTTGTGAATGTGTGTGTCATATGTGTATGCATGGAGCACTTGCGTGCTCGATCATTAATTGGAATGGATTGGTAAATTCAGGTGTTCGTTTAAGTGATACTTTGCTCAACTATGGTGTTGTGAGAGTCTGGTATCTGTACAGATTAATGGATGCTGATTTTTCCTTGATGGGCTTTAGTTTGAGACTTTGAGTTAAAGGTCATGCACTTGTGTTGGTTGATTGCATGTTCTAGATAAGCCACATTTTACTTGCTTAGTTCTCCTAAAACTATTCGAATTGAAGTTACTAATAGACTTGTGGGAGTGATGAGATAAATGCTGTATGATGTAAGTCATCGAACTTTTGCTTTAAAATGCTGTCATTTTTATACGGTTTACTTTCCGATTCAAGAGTGTTTAGCCTTGGATTGGAAACTTCTTGATTCGAGTATTTGAAATCTAGTTTACACAGCCATAGACCCTTGGATAGATTAATTCCATTGGTATTTTGTGCATTTTTAGTGTTTGACTATATCGCTCAGCTTATTGCATGCACACCTCATTTGCTACTAAAAAAGAGCAGAAAACCTGCCAATTGTATGACGTCATTTATCTTTCCATTCTCTATCTGGGTCTGTATGAGTACTTATTGAATTTGGTGGTCATATGTCTGTTACTCGTTGCCAATTACGTTGGTTTCTGTAAAATTCATGGGATAGCTGGCCCGGAGGGTCCGTGAGATGAGGGAAACACGTGCAGTTCCTGTAGCTCAAAAGTTTGAGCGGAAACCAAAAGCACTAACCCATTTACAGTCACTTCCTCGCGGCATGGAATGGGTGGATCCTCTTGGACTTGGGTAAGTTTTTCTTGTTTGGGTCGTTTTTCCACCTGCCATTTTACTGATCTAGTGCTAATCTGATCTCTCTTATGGACAGGCTAATTAACCACAAAACGTTTAGGTTGATCAGCGATAATATAGCAAATGCTCCTTCACCCTCTGTCGATCTGGAACCTCTTGATCCAAATGCTCGGGGTATTTGCTTTATTTTATTTCTTATTTTCTATTATTATTATTATTGTTATCATTTTGTGTGTACGTGCATGTGTGTATCCTTCGAAGTGTCTAATGAGTGTCTTAGTTAAAGAACACGTCATTATTAGATATCCATCTTATTGAGATGCTACTAATGATTAATCTTCACCAGACCAGGAGACATTATATTATAGAACACTCATTTATGCAACTGACAGATGGTTTGTGAAGAGAGGTTTGCTATAGATTTGGCTTATCAAGTGTATATGAGTGGTGTTCTTGTTAGAAACCAGATGTTACTTTAAGTTTCATGATTCTGAACATACTTGTTAAGCAGTAACACCTTTTCTAATGATGGTAAGTTCAGATTATTGTCTTATATGATAATGTTCAGTTTTGAGCAGCTGCGCATGGATTGAGGGTGGTTACTATTCTCTGCAAGGCATCTATTGTATCCTGATTGCATTTATAATATTCGTTCTCAGAATCTCATTGATTGAGAATTCTGAAAATGAGCAGTTTAGTCTATGATGCTTCTTTTAGGTTTTCTAAATGAACTAATTTCTTATGAATTTTGGGTTGGGATTAAGCCGTAGAAATGTGAGGTTAGAGAAGGTAAAGGCTAATTCTTTTCCTTGTTGAAAAGTTGTAATGGAGATATGTGATTTCTTTCTTTAAATATATCATTTTTTTTTTTATTTTTTTTTTCTGTGAGACAGTCTTGCAATTTCTTGATGTTCTTTATGATTAAGGACTTCAAGATTTGGGTGTTTATTGGATCCCTTAGCACAATAATTGCTTTTCTTTATATTTTATACAGAATTTCTTAAAAGAATGAGTGATGGAGTTCAGAGTCTATTGGCAATTAGCTTACCTTGTTTACTCTGTGTTATGAATGGTGTTGTTAATGCCTCAACATCTTCTTGTTTGATAGGTCTTATTTAGTAACTGGTGTTTCTAATTTTAGTAGTCAATTGCCTTCTCACAGTTGGTATCTTTCATTCTGCAAATTGCACTGGCTGTCAAGATATGACTGCTGGCTATTTGTTTTTAGGGCCAATCATATTAACCCCTCGCAGCTGGCATCACATTTTAATACCTTTTTAGAAATTTAAAGTATCCTTCAGCTTAACACTACATATGTTAGTTACTTGGTTCGTGAAGTTAGGTATTTTATCATAAAGTGAAGATACTTTTTTTTTTTTCAAGTATAAAACCTTTTCTGTTCCTTGGTTACTTTGTGGTAAATTGCAGCCTTTAATTACCGTTACTTGGTCTAAGTTACTGAGATACTTAAGCTGTGTAAAAAGGCAACTCTGTGTAAATGGCTTGCAGAAAAATTGAACTATTACCTGGAGAAATTCGATGCTAAACTATTTTTATCGCGAGTCCACATGGATACTAGTGCTGAAGAATTGGAATCTGGTGCTCTTTCACTAAAGACTGATCTCCAAGGACGCACCCAACAGAAAAAGCAGTTGGTTAAAGAAAACTTTGATTGCTTTGTCTCTTGCAAGACCACTATCGACGGTCAGTTGGAGACATTAGAACCTAGCTTTAGAACTTTTCTATGAGCATGTTCAATTTTAAAAATGCTTTGGTTATTTCAGATATTGAGTCAAAGTTGAAACGAATTGAGGATGACCCTGAAGGTGCTGGAACTAAGCACTTGTATAACTGCATCCAAGGAGTTAGTTCTCATGCTAATCGTGCTTTTGGTCCCCTATTTGAGAGACAGGTAGGTAGGACCCAAATCCGAATGGCTCCTTTAAGAGATATTATATTATATTTCATCCTTAAATAATTCTAATCGAACCATTGATACTTTTCAAGGCCCAAGCAGAGAAGATTAGGTCTGTCCAAGGAATGCTTCAAAGGTTCCGAACACTGTTTAACTTGCCCAGTGCAATCCGTGCTAACATTAGCAAGGGTGAATATGATTTGGCTGTAAGGGAGTACCGGAAAGCAAAGTCAATTGTTCTTCCTTCTCATGTATGTCTCATGTGTTTCATATTATGCATCATCCTTTGTTATATCTTCAGTTTTCTTGGTTGTCATTTTTTTGGGTATTCATACAGCATTTTTGCAATTTATGTTTACTTCTTCTGCAACATATCATTTAATCGAGTGTGTTAATTTTGTCCAAATAAAACCAGTTCACATGTAATTGAGCACATTGCAGTTCTAAGGTGGGAATCCTGATAGCATTCTTGAGATGTGTGTGAATACTTAAATGTTACTTCTGTGTGGTGTTTAAATAACATTTCGTACCATAATATATGCTACTTGTTCTAAATGTTTCCTATCTCGTGGTATGTCCTGTAAATGATGTAGCAGCTTTTACTAGAACAGGACTCATGAATGAAGTGACATTCAGAATTTAAATTACTGTCTTCAATGAAAACAGAGGATGTGAAGTTGAAGATTTTGGGTCCTTTTGAATTTGCAGGTAGGAATTCTAAAACGTGTCCTTGAGGAGGTTGAAAAAGTAATGCAAGAGTTCAAAAGCATGCTTTACAAGGCCATGGAAGATCCAAATATTGATCTAACAAATGTAAGATCTATTATATAGTTTCCTAGATATACTTGTCTGGAAAGCAAATCTATGGAATATTGCCATTGGTTTCTGCTGGAAGATAAGATATGTTAACTGGCATTGTTTTAGAAGAATTTGACTATGAGTGGTTGGTCTGTTTGTTTTAATACTTCGCCTAAAGATTGTGTACTGGTCAAAATTATTGTGTACTGGTCAAAATTTCAGTATTAGGATTATAGGCAGCCAGGATTATGAAATGGGTGGGAGAAATGGCCTCCCAGAAAAGGTTTAGTTTTACTGGAAGTTGTTGACCCCTTTTGGCGAGTGCAGCTGAAATGTCAACCGAAAAGGTTGACTCTTTTCTTACTTCTGAAAAGAAAGTTTTTCTCTACGTTGGCATTACCATTTATCTTTATAAGAGTTTATGCGTCAGTTCTCCTTCCCTCACATTCATGTACAGATCTGTCAATGTGTACTCATGAATGGCTAAATCAGAACATAAAGCAGATACACTAGCACCAACAAAGCTGTTTGCTGTATAAGGCATGGAGTTTACTTTTAGTTCGTTGAACATGCTGAGATTGGATGATAAAGCAAATTAACATTGATCATTAAGCTTCTTAATTTGTTGAAAGAAAGCACTTTGTGTATCTCAGTTTTTTGGTTAAGCAAGGGCCTTTGTTGTATTTTAAGTGTAACATCAACTCGTACCTTAATGCTTATTTGATGCTTTGTGTAGCTTGAAAATAATGTGCGGCTTTTGCTGGAGCTTGAACCGGAGTCTGATCCCATAAAGCATTACCTGAATATACAGGTGCGAAATTTCTGTCCTTTTTCCATGATCTTCTACAGTATTATGATCTATTCAACGTATTCCTTCTCATTAACAGCTTATGTAATTAATAATTCTTCAAGTATTCAGGTTTTCTTGTACACACTCTTTTTTCAAGAACCTAGTATATTCCTTTCTCATCATATCTCAATTTGGGTTATTCATACTATTAAATATTATTGTAATGAAATTCTTGTAGCATTCCTGTGTTTCTAACCGCCATCTTATTCACTTGACTGTCCAACATAAGTATTTTATATGTCGAGACAATTAGTTTTCTGAATTTTGGTGTTTGACTCTTTGACAGAACCGCAAAGTGAGAAGTTTGCTTGAGAAATGCACTTTAGACCATGAAGCACGGATTGAGAATTTGAAGAATGTGCTTCGTGAAAAAGCATTGTCTGATGCAAAATGGAGGCAAATTCAGCTAGATATAAACCAGTCTGTAAGTGCAAGATAATAAGCTAATTACTGAATTTGTTTGAGGTTGGTTGCGATCTAGGTCAAATTTTACATCTTTTTTCATGTATTATTGTCAGTCAGTTATGGATTACCCTCTCAGTCACATAAGCTCCCATCTACCTGGGGATTTATTCCCGGCGGAAGCTTCTAGTGAAGAACTCGATGCTCTTCGGGGTAGATACATTGCACAGTTAACTGGTGTACTTGTCCATCACATACCAGTCTTTTGGAAAGTAGCGCTTTCAGTTTCCAGTGGGAAATTTGCCAAGGTACATTCTCAAGCTCATGATGCTATATTGTTTTGTCATTATTGCTGGGAGGGCTTTCAGCCCTGTAACAAGCATGAATTGTCATGTATCTGTATCTTTTGTTCCCTCTGATAACCAACAGTAATTACAAATATTTATTTATGCTTCCAACTCTACATACTTGTTTGTCTATTCCCTCACGAGAAATAGCATCATTAGGTAGTCTCTAACAGCTACCAACATCTTTGATCTCTAACCCTCTAATTATGAGGACTTCAAGTATTATGTTATAATTCTTCATGTTATTAACATAGGGCATCCTTTTATTCGTTCCAATTAGAATCGATATAAGGTTCTTGTTCGACTCTTCTTGTTATATTAACCTCTTGTCTTTCAGTCTTCTCAAGTGTCTGCTGAGCCAACTACAAATAGTTCCTTGAACCGAGCAGAGGATAGAGTGGGAGATCTTGATGAAATTTCCGGCATGATATGCAATACTCTATCAGCGTATGAGTCCAAGGTAGATGCCATTTGTTGAACATGTTGATGTGAGATTTTTTTAAGGATTAAAAGGTTTTTTTGTTCAATGATTAACACGGGGACTCTTTAAGTTTTAGAATCATTCATAACGGTTGTTGAACCTTTTGATTTCTACGTAAGAAGTTGGGGACTGTTAAGTTTTGGAATCATCCGGAACGGTTGTTTGAACCTTTTGATTTCTATGGATGGCCTTCCCAGTATCTTGTATTTCTCTGAAGTACATCTATATTTCATTTTTTCACCATAGGGATGTTCTCGTTGCTACTATCAGTAGCCTACTAATCTCTTCGCATGTATAAATTCTTATACAGGTCCTCAGCACATTCCGTGATCTTGAAGGATCTAATATCCTTAGTCCATACATGAATGATGCTATAAGGGAAATTTCCAGAGCAAGTCAAGCTTTTGAAGTGAACGAATCAGCGCCTCCAGTTGCTGGTAAAATTTAGCTTAAAACCACAAATGCCTTGTTCACACATGCTAGAAAATGCTGGACTTCTGCTTCTGTGGGTAGTATCCTTGATATATGACTGAGCGTGGCCTTTTGTGGTTGTAGTCTCTGCTCTGAGGACACTTGAATTGGAGGTCTCAAAAATCTATATAGGCAGGCTTTGCTCATGGATGCGGACTTCAATAGAAGAGATATCAAAAGATGAAACTTGGGTCCCTGTGTCTGTTTTAGAAAGAAACAAGTCACCATATTCTATCTCATCATTGCCTCTGGCATTTCGTGCAATAATGATCTCAGCAATGGATCAAATCAACACGTGAGATTCCAAATTATAGTGTTGTAACTTCGATTTGCCTTCCATATGTTTTCCAATTTCTTCCAAATTGAATAAAGACCTGTACAAGTTGTGCTGTATTTGTAATGGACTGTGTCATATTCCTGAGTCTCAGCAGTATAAGAAATTATAAACTGCAGTTACTAAAGAAAATACAGGAGTATTTTGGTCTAGAAATATATATATCAAAATGGTAATGGCTCAATTAAATTCTAGTGCTTCTTCTATTAGTGAAGTTTCTAGAAAAAAAAAAAATATATATCAAACGGCGCAATGCACCTTGGGTCGCTACGGAAACAACCTCCTTGTATAATTACAAGGGTAAGGTCTGCGTACAACTGACCCCCCAGACCCCAACTTGTTGGGAATATACTGGGTATGCTGTTGTTGTTGTTGTTGTATTTTGGTCTAGAAATAAATTATCTTCTCTCGATTGAGAAAGCTGATTTATACATCTTGTTATATGTTGATTGTTTGATTGTTTTCCAGGATGCTTCATTCTTTGCAAAGTGAATCAGTAAAATCGGAGGATGTGTCTGCACAGCTTCAAGAAATCCAAGAATCAGTTAGGATTTCGTTTTTTAATTGCTATCTGGATTTTGCTGGTATGGAGGATGTAGATTGCCTTGCTGCTTTTGTTGCATAAGTTTAAGTGATTGTTCATATAGAACTGAGTAATCTTAAAGGATCAGGAAAGGAATGGTGATCTAACTAATGTTGTGATTTTGGGAACACGATGAACAGGTCATCTAGAGCATATTGGCTCTGAGCTGATTCAGAATAGATCAAACCTTGGAAGTTCACATTTCCAAAATGAATATGGTCATGAGTCAATGGAGAAATCAGTAGACCCGCTTCCTGGAAGTATTGCAGATCACCATCAACAGCTGTTAATGGTTCTGAGTAATATCGGATATTGTAAAGATGAACTTGCGTACGAGCTGTATGGAAAGTACAAATATGTGTGGCTGTCAAGGTACAGATGATGCAACCATGTGTTTAATATTAATTAAAATACAATTATTGATATGTGGCTGTAAACTGACTAGAACCCTGAGCTAGACAACTGAAAATCTTTATTCTCCTGAAACTTTAGCCTCCTATTTTGGTTTCTCAATAATATTGACTATAAAAGACTGGTGGTCTCATGGTCTGTTCAAGCAACATCTTCTTTTTCTCCTCTATTTCTTTGTACATTCACTCTTCCAAAACTTCAAGGGGAAAATCAAGGTTTCAGATGAATTGAAAGCCATTTAGCCAGGAAGCACTTTTTTCACCTTTCTGAAATCAAAATTTTAATATTTTCCTTTTCATTTAAAAAGCTGATGCGGGAATGTTGATAATTGTGATTAAATATTTTGTTCTTTAAGGATGAGTTTATGATTGAGCATATTTCATCCTATCTCGTGATAATGTAACATATTGCATTTTATCATCAGAGGAAAAGTTGAGGATGATGCTGACATTCAAGAGCTGGTCATGTCTTTCTCTGTTCTTGAAGAGAAAGTTATTTCACGATACACTGTTGCCAAGGTATGTAAAATTTGTGTCTGGTTCACTATTTTATTTGGAGTAGTGCACATTGGTGTTTTACCTAATATTTTATTTGTGTCTGGTTCACTATTTTATTTGTGTCTGTTGCCAAGGTATGTCACTTGAGAACTCTTACCCCACTATTTATTCATTTTGTTGTTTAAATTTTCATCAATGGAATTATCCGAGCAGATTATCCAGTTTCTTAGTAAACCTGCTGTAGCATTTGTGAAGGATTTTGACACGTAGAAAACAGTGCATGGAGCCTTGTGTGTTTTTTAACTGAATAAAAGCAGTATGTTAAATGGGGGAAATTGATCTAACATAATCACAATTAAGATGGTTTGGGCATGTGCATAGGAGAGACTTCGGGGCCCCGGTGAGAAGAGTAGAAACATTAGAATCAAGAACGCAAATTAAAAGGGGGAGGGGTAGACCTAAGAAAACTTGGAAGGAAACAATAAAAAATGATTTAATATATTTAAATTTGAATGAGGATATGTGTTTTGATCGAGCACGATGGCGACATGTGATTCATATAGCCGACCACACTTAGTGGGATTTTAACGGCTTGTTGTTGTTGTATCTGGTTGATTGGAAATATATTTCTCGATTTAATTGCATTGCAAAGCATGTATCCTTGCAAGCAGATTTGTAACATTAGCTTAAGCTTAATCGAACACGTGAGTAAGCATTTGCAGCTCCTCGATCACCTCTCTTTAAGGATGTTTAGACTTCTTAGAGCTACAATTGTTGATCATCACTGAAGCTGTTGCCAATACTCTCTCTCTCTCTCTCTCCCTCTCTCCCTCTCTCCATGAAATCTGGAATTTACTTCCGAAGTAACAGGTTAAAAGATGATGTTAAAGAAAATTAGTTTCTTGTTGATTCACTGAAATGCGTTCCTTTTAGCTGTTCCCAATGTCATCATGGCTCCCAAACTAATCCATATTGAATGTCCGGTATTCTAACACAGCTAATGATTCTCTTTTCCTTTATTCTTTCACTTAATTTAAGTGCCGGCAAGAATAAATTAGCTATGGCATTTAACAAATATAGTGCAAAAAACTGAAACTGATACCAGACTTCGTTTTGCACTGTATATAGAGTATCTATTAAAATCCGGCAGAGATCTCTATTACTTGTACTAGACAGCATTTCATTTTACAGAGTAAATCTCATGGCATATGTTGACTGGGACGTCCTTCTCCCAAATTTGAAGCCTGATGTAACTTGATGCTATATCAACCCGTCGTTTGTAAATAATAAAAATTAGAGAGATCTTGTCATAGTTGGTGAGGTGTGTTTATTCCTGCATGATTTTAAAATGCACATTTTCCATTATGGATGATCTGATAGATGTTTAGCTACTGCTTTTTGATACTTACCTTACCAAAAGTTTTTCTTTGATAAATTCATGTGGTAATTATTTGCTTTTCATATATTTTAGTGGAGTAAAATGGAATTTCGGGTTTGGATTATAATTCTTCAGCTTCTTTGTACTTGTGTTCATCTGATTATTTCTGTATTCATTTCCCCAGGCAAATTTGATTAGGTCAGCTGCCGTAAGTTACTTGTTGGATGCCGGAGTCCAGTGGGGAGCAACACCTGCTGTTAAAGTGAGGACCGGTTATCATCATTAATTAGTTATTACAGAAACTTCAGGCTGTGCAGTAAATATTTCTGAGTATGATTCATCAAAACCTTGCAGGGGGTTAGAGATGCAGCTGTTGACTTACTTCATACTTTAGTAGCTGTACACGCAGAGGTACTTATCCAAGTTCTGCCTATATTTATTTTATTATCATTTTATTTATTTTTAGATATTCAAATTCTGAAACATCAGTTAGACCAAGTCTCCAAGTTTCTACATAGTTTGTGATTGTGCACTTCCTCAGAACCAGATATGATATCATGCAGGTTTTTGCTGGCTGTAAGCCTCTGCTCGACAAAATCCTTGGTATTCTTGTTGAAGGCTTGATTGACATATTCCTCGGCCTCTTTAACGAAAACCAAGACAAAGATTTCAGGGCATTGGATGCCAATGGCTACTCTCAGCTAATGCTTGAGGTAAAATATGAATTATCCACCCACATTCCCAATTTGGATTCTGTTCAGAGCCAGTGCTCAAAATCTGATGTCTAGTATGAGTAAATGACCGACGAGATTGGAACTGGTTTGAAAATTTCCTCACAACAAAATGAATGTGGTTGATAATAATGGAAAGCCGAAAGAATTAAAACGTTTTCCTGAAAGAAAAAAAAAAAGGCCCTCCTGAAAATATATTCATCTATTATATTAATGATGGGTGATTTTATAGTAGCTAATACTCTGTTCCCCTCGATTGTTGTGCAGCTCGAATATTATGAGACCATATTGAATCCTTACTTCACTCATGATGCGAGGGACTCTCTCAAGTCACTGCAAGGGGTCCTATTGGAAAAAGCTATTGAAACTGTGACGGAGACCGTAGAGACGCCAAGTCATCAGCGGCGGCCTACACGTGGAAGTGATGACGTGCTCGAGGACAGGCTGTCATCTGCATCGCCTGATGATCTGATTGTAAGTAAATTCAACACTTGCCCATCAATTTTATCTACAGCCTTATTCTTATATTGCCCTTATAGCTGTTCATTTTTCTTCAACCAAAGAAATTACACACACACACACACACACACACACACACTAGTCCACTGAGCCTTAATGTGATTCAGAAGAATGAATACCGATTATGTTGGAAACACAATGTTCTATGCACTTGAGATTTGCATAGTAAACGAGTCCCACTCCCACAGAGTGCAATTAGTAAAATAATGAACAAACTATCAAGAGGTACTTGTAATCCTAAAGCTTGCTGCTCCTCTTCTTCCCCAAAATCTCAAAGATACTCTGCTCTTACCTTTCTTTTCTGTCAAAATAAATGATCAAAATCTGAGTGCTTTTGTATGTATGATCATCCAATAGCATATTACATTGCTGCTCACCAGTTTTAACGTACAATGCTTAACTAGCGTACAAAAATCAAGTTGTGTTTGTACTGTGGGAGGCACCAAACTGGAAATTTCATAGTTTCAGAATATTTTAGTAAAAACGATTACATTGGCCGGTTTCATTTCTGCCACAAATAGTTGCATGATTGGGTCTTATGTGGGTTTCGGTTTATGTAGGCTCTTGCCCAGCAGTACAGTTCAGAGCTGCTTCAGGTGGAGCTCGAGAGGACAAGGATCAACACAGCATGCTTTGTGGAGGCATTGCCGCTCGACTCAGTTCCGGAGTCGGCCAAAGCAGCATACGCCTCTTTCAGAGTGGATTCTCCCTACAGAGGCACTCACTCAGTTGCTTCACCCAGGCATAGGCGCAGATGAAAGTTGTATTTTCTTTTATCAGTTTTTTTCCCAACCGAATTTTGTCAAGTTGTTGTATTTTATTGAGTTATTATGGCTGCTTTCCTTTTTCTTTTTCTTTTTCTTTTTTTAATTTTTATTTTCCTTGTGTTTGAATAAGGTATATATATACATGTTTCTGTGCAAATTGTTTTATTTGTTGGTGTTATTATGTGATTTCTGTAAGGTTTTATTTGTTGGGTCATTGTGTATTATTGCGGATACATGACAGGAAGATTTATTTTCGGTTTGTAAACAGTTGTTTAGAGGGGGTATATGCTTATAAATTTTTTGATCAAAATTTAACTCAATTTGAATAAAATCTAAGAATACTCATCACATTAATTAATGATCACTTCACATTATCTCTCTCCTATTATTACATTAACTCATTATTATAAATATTATTTTAACACAAATTCAAAATTTTATTAATAACTAACTATTTAATCTTTATCAAAATTGACCTTAGTTAACAAATAAAAAAAAAAATCATTTTGAGCGAAAATATATGTATCCGTCATAGCATATTCTTTATCGCGTTCATTGTTATTGCGGAAGAAAATCTTTGCTTGATATTTTCACGTTTTCAGTTGAAAATAAAATATAACTTGAATGTTTTAGTGGATTTTTGTTGTTTTTTATAATGATATTTTTTAATAGAAGTATATTATTAAATGTCATACTTATGTTTTATGTTATCTTTTTAAATGACATTTTCAAATAAAAGTATAAATATGTCAGCTTAATGGTTAGCCAGTTTAGCAAAATCAATCGATTTTGGAAGATAAAGTAATGAGATAATCTTTTATAAATACGACATTTTCTAATAACACGTTTTTTAATGAGATAATTTTAAAATATGAAACTACCCAAAAGTTTTCCAACACAATCAATTGACACAGGGAACCATTTATAAAAGTGAATCTATACTTATATAAATAAAAGGGATTCTATTTACTACAAATAGTATTCAGAAAAGTCAACTGCAATTAATGCTATTACTATTTTCAGCATGTATTTTATTTAATTATTTTATATTGAAATTAATGTTATGCGATTCAATTAATGCTATTACTATTCTCATACAATTGGTTTTCCTGCGAAAAAATCCAACAAAATCGGCTTTAATTTTTTGTATATTTGAAATTTCCTTCTTATCTTCTATTTGTTTTATCCCATAAAATCCGTTTAGTCAACAAATTCCCATAAAATCGTTTTAAACTTTTTGTAGATTGGAATCGAAATTTCCTTCTTATCTTTTTAGCAAAAATATTATTATTTATTTATTGAAATTCTGTAATCCGATTTTATAACAATTATAACAATTTTATATAATTTTATAACAGTTATACTACACTATTTAACAGTATTTTTTTGATTATATAATAAAATAATAATTAAATATTATATAGTGAACAACAATAAGTAAAACTGTTACTTTCTCTTATATCAAGAGATAAATTTATAAACTAAGTTAAATTTTTATTAGTATAAATATTTTAGTGAGATAATATATTAATTATTTTACAAGCTAGCCCTAACATGTTCATATTTAATGTTCTGGCTAAAAATACAACTTGATTAAAAGATGTGGAAAAAAACTTATAATAACTTGTTGTTTTTTAGACCTAACATTGATTAAAAGAGGTAGAAAATAGATAATAACGCTATTAGTTTTTAGACTTAAATGGACAAAGGTATGAAAATAACTCATTTAATATCTCTCTCGCAGTTAAGCAAAACAAATTAAGGGCAAAAAAAGGCAAAGCAATTCCAGAGTGAATATTTTCAAAAAGAAAAAGAAAGAACTAAAAGAAATTACAATCTCACAATCATTTTGCGAGAATATTTTCACAATCTTGTTATTTGTTTTTTTTATTAAATATAGAGACATAGATACAATACTCTACAAAGTGAATATTTTCAAAAAGAAAAAGAAAGAACTAAAAGAAATTACAATCTCATAATCATTTTACGAGATTTTTTTTCACAATTTTGTTATTTGTTTGAGGTATATATAGTATTGTTCAAATTCAATTATATCTTCTTTCCTCATCAGTCATAACACAATCTAAAAAGAAAAGAAAAAAGTTGTACTAATTTCCCTTTTGATGACCCAACTTGTGCAGTTTCTTTGTTGATGTTCAGTATCGACACAAACCAAGCCTTTCTCAACCTTCTTTCCTATTGATTCTTTTAGCCCGCGTGTGTTTTATAGTGCCTCTCTCATATGAAATAAGCAAACCACAAAAAAACAAAAAAACGCTGTGTGTACCCATTGGATCCTCCTCTCATACATTGTATCCAGCCATCCACAACCGTTTTTTCACCCTATTTAGTTTTCTTCACCTCTCATTATTATTGTTTCTTTTTCAGTTTTGAGGTTCTGTGAAGGTTTTGAGATGTAAAGTCCAAACTTTTATTTCCTTTTACCCCTTTCTTAAGCTTTTCATTTTAGGTTCAGTAGTTGCTGGCACAGGTCTCGATTGGGGGTTTTCAAAGGAAGTTCTTGCTGACAAATATTCATTTTCTTTCATTTCAGGTATAAAGATTGCATCTTTTTTTTTTTTTGCCTTTTCTTGTTTTTTTCTGGGTCAAGGTTGAGTACATCTGCTGTTCCTGTGGGTTTTGTAGTAGGTCCTTTGTGTGGGCAAAAATGTTCGCAAAAAATCAAGTCTTCTGATTTTTCACCATTGATAATTTTCTGCCACGATGGTGTTGATCTCGATTGATGATGTAGAGCTTTCATTTGGGGCTCTAAAAGACTAGGGTTTTGCTTTAGCACTAGTCTGACCACAACTCTATGTGTTGCCACTTTCTGAGTTATAGAAAATTAAAAATGAAATTTAAGCAATCGTCCCCTGGCTGCAAGAATTTAAAGGGCTTCAAGATTTTTGCTTAAAAAAAATGCAATCATCATACAGTAAAAATGATGTCTTTCTTCCTTTATTTTTGTTATGATTTTGAATCAAGAATGATCAAATGCTTGTTGTGCCTTGCAGAATTAGGATGGTGAAATTGTATTCACTCCTCCATTTCACATGACTCTCTTGTTAAGGGCTTCAAGATTTTTGCTTAAAAAATGCGACCATGCCATAAAAATGATATATTTTTCCTTTATTTTTGTTATATGAATTTTGAATGAAGAATGATCAAATGCTTGTTTTCTTTTCCCTGCAGAATTAGGATGGTGAAATTGTAATTCATTCCTCCATTTCACATAATTATCTTGTTACATCAAAATTGCCTATGGTGGAATATATAAATATATAATCATCGACAAACACTATGCAAGACAATAACAACAGCTCTTATGTGGATTTCAACCCGCAAGCTCCGATTCGAGTCCACCACCATCAACACCAAAATTTCCCCACGATCCACGAAAATTTCCCCCTTACAAATGGTGCCAATCAAGAAACCCTAAGAGCAAATTCGGCAAGCGATGAGGATGAACCGAGTTTTAACGAGGATCCCAAGGGAAAAAAGTCAACCTCTCCATGGCAACGCGTGAAATGGACAGACGCAAAAGTTCGTCTTTTAATCACGGCCGTCTCATACATAAACGAGGAGATGGCCCACGAAAACGGACCTAAAAAAAAACTCGCAAATTTGCACAAAAAGGGAAAATGGAAATCCGTTTCAAAAGTCATGGCCGAGAGAGGCCACTTAGTTTCTCCCCAGCAGTGTGAGGACAAATTCAACGACCTTAACAAACGGTACAAGCGGCTGAACGAGATTTTGGGAAGAGGGACTTCTTGTGAGGTAGTTGAGAATCCCGCGCTTTTGGACTTGATGGACCATCTTTCTGATAAGGCCAAAGACGAGGTTCGAAAAATCTTGAGCTCGAAACATTTGCATTACGAGGAGATGTGCTCGTACCATAATGGGAACCGTTTGCATTTGCCACCCGACCCAAATTTGCAGCATTCTTTGAGATTGGCTCTCACGAGCAGAGACGGTCATTTCAATGAAGAGAATGATGAAATTGACGATCAAGAAGGGGAATTTAATGAGTGTGAAGAGAATTTGGGCAAAAGGGTCAAATTGTGCCCGAGTCATGAGGAGTTTAGCTTCAAGAATTCTCTGGGCCCTCATGAAAATGTAATTTCGCAAACGAGCAAGGCAAGTAATTGGAATAAGCTTCAGCTGGAGGAGGAGAGGCTGCATATAGAGGCCCAGATGCTGGAATTAGAGAAGCAGAAGTTTAAGTGGCAGAGATTTTGTCGTAAAAAGGATCGGGAGTTGGAGGTGATGAGGATGGAGATCGAGAGGATGAAGCTCGAGAATGAGAGGATGGCTTTGGAATTAAGGCGGAAGGAGATGGGTTTGGTTGAATGAAAAATTCTGTTTTTGCTTGAAGCAGGTATGAGTCTAAAGGGATGTGTTTTGAGTATTGTTCTTACTGGCTTTTGGTTGTACCTTTTTTCCTGAAAGCCTTTGAATTGTTGTGTGGATGCATTGAGACATGAATTGTCGATCGACTAATCACTGCTGGAAACATCAAACATCTTGTACAATTTATTCCCATTTAGGGAAAATATATCTTGATCAATAATATTGTCTAGGTTTGCATGTACCGGTGATGATAATTTAGAGTCGAGTTTTTCAGTTTTCGGCTAGAGTTTGTTATTAGTGTCTTACATTTTCCTCCAAATATGGTTTAAACTGCAAAGGTGGTCTTTTTTTAATATTAAAAAATCTTATGTTTTTCTTGGTAATTACTGGAAAATGTTTGGGGAGCATTTGTAGTTATTGTCACTTCAATTATCTGCAGGCTTTGCTCATTTTTCACATTGAAACATTTGATGGAAAAATGATTCTTTTAGGGGGGAAATTTTCATTTCTACTGTTTATATTCATTTTAATTTTCAATTTTCTGACCTTGTAAATGTCTTTCATTATCATGCTTTCATTTTCATGATGATTTTTTTAGATGTCCAAAATCTGTGCAAAAGATCTTCAATAAATAGAAAAACCATTATTCATGGTGTGATGTTTCATTTTCAGGTCCTTTTCAGTACAGTATGACTTTGATGTTCTTTGGCTATTGGCACATATGCTTTCTTATTTTTATGTACCTTTTCTTGAATTAGTGATAAATGCCTTGTCCTCCATGGACCTTAGTTACTTTTTTTTACCTTTCACTTTCATAAACATCCTATCAAATCTTTATCTAACCCAAACCCATTTTCTCTTAATTAATATTTGATACACTTTGACATGAAATTTCATCAGCCGGCAAAATAAGTTTTTCAGGCTTTAACTGATGTACTCAGAGATTTTTTGGTCTTCCATTTATTTATTTTAGTGTTTGAGTGATTCTTCTTTTTCTACCCTCTTTTGAGGGTTTATTACAGAAATCTTAATGCAGTAAGAATGTAGTTATAGGCAGGAGAAACAATTCAACAATACATTTTCAACTGATATGCATATTTCTAAGTAATGTCACTCTAAAAATCAACACAACTAAAAGTATGTATGTAATACTAATGTTTTCTTCTCCCAATAGAACAACTTTGAAGTTGGGTTTGTATTGATGTTAGAGATATTAGATGAAAGGAGTTGCTTATGAGTTCGGCTGAGTTCGACTCATTGAGGCTCAAAGCTCAACCTGGCTCGTTTGATAAACGAGCTGAGCCTTAGCTTGTTTAGTTAACAAGCCGAGCTATGGCTCGAATATAGGAATTTTTTATTAATTTTCTATTGCTCGGCTCAAGTGGAGTTTGATTTATTAAGACCCTTTAATACTAATAAACAAGTCAAATTTGAGCTCTAATATTGGCTTGTTTAGTTAATGAGCCACGCTCGACTCAGGTCGATAAGGACTTGAACTCGAGCTTGAATATCAAGAACTTGGGCTTGGGGCAATTCGGTTGGTTTACACCTTTAGTTTTTGGAGGGAAGGTTTTTTTTAGGCCATGGAGAAATTTCAAATGAAGATGAATATGTAATAGAACCACATGGATCAAGCTATTGCATTGGGCCATACTATGGGCCATTTTACTAGTCTAATATAATTCAGTCCATAATTTTCCCAACAATTAATTAACTAAGCCCAACTGGCCATCCACACTTTCCCAACCTCTGATTTCGACGTCAGTGTTTTCTCCATCTTCAAATCCCTGATCTTCAGTCCTCTTGTCAAGACTCCCCTTTTATTTATCTTCTACAGATACACAAGGATGATGTGTTTGAAAGATTACAAAATCTTAAGATGTGACTAGTATTCGTTAGCTATTCGGTGAAGCTATATACCCATAGTAAACTTTGTAAATTAAACTAAATATATTTTCAAGGTAACATTTATTGTAACACATATTATGTACATTTCTATTTACAATAATATGTACTTCTATCATTTCTCTTATTATATAAAGCGTTCAAATTGTTAGTAAAATCGACCCGTAATAATTTCATTTAATAATTATACATATTTATTATAAAATATCATAATTTAGTTTATTTTATTTTTAACGATTTAAAGTATTGTTTTGAAACCCGAATCGATCCTCGTAGGTTGTTCAGACTGAGTAGCAAGGGACTCGGTCAACTCGACTTTGATCAGGTATTGACCACGCCGGGTCAACTCGTTTTGGCTCGGCCATTAAATATTATTTTCTATTTTTTTCTTTGTTTGACCTTTTTATTAAAAAAAATAAATAAACTTCATATATATATATGTCGTAAATATTCTGATACCATACAATATTATACAGATTATGGGGTGTAAAAGTTACATACAAATAATTTATTTTTATTATTTTATGTACATTTGTAAAAGAAATATAATAGAAATATAATTTAAATTTTTATAAAATTAATGACTCGTGAACTAGCTAGCTGTTGGAGACCTGGAGTCAATCAATGTTGGAATTTTAGAATTACTTTGGGGTATACGTAACAGATTTCTCACTCTTATTTAATTGTTATGATTGACTGTTATTTCACATCAAAGATTTTATTAGTCATGTAATACGCAAATAATTAGGGTGTGCCAGATTCTTTTGTGAAATACAATTCCTTCAAAAGCGCGTGAGGTAAGGAGGTAGAGTATTTTTTTTTTAAAATGGGACATGTGTCCCATTTCTATGGGGTAATGAATTTCATATATCATATTATATAAATTAAATTATCATTCATATTTTGTATCAAAAAATGAAAATACCAAAATTCATAATTTTTCATTCTCTACAAATAAAGACCACATTTGATGTTTTTTGGAACACAATTAATTTATCATTTTTTACAATTAATTTATCTTATTGGAAGATTATGACGCGAATCTATAATTAGATGAATATGTTACATAGTAAGATGAACATATTATAGAGTAAGATGAACATGTCATAGAATAAGATGAAAATGTTATATTTTCACAGATGAAATTTAGATGAACATGTTCTAAAATAAGATGAACATGCTACATAATAAAATGAACATGTTATAGAATAAGATGAACATGTTACATAATAAAATGAACATGTTATAGAATAAGATGAACATGTTACATATACAATAAGGTGAACATGTTATTATGAACATGTTACATAATAAAATGAACATGTTATAAAATAAGATGAATATGTTACCAAAATGAGATGAACATATTATAAAATAAGATGAATATGTATTATTTCAATCTGCAATCTGTAACATGTTCATCTTATTTGAAAACATATTCATCTTGTTATGTAACATGTTCATTATATGTCAGTATAATAAAATAATTACGAAAAAACGAAAAATTAGTTGTGCTAAAAAACCTATCAAATGTGGTCTCTATTTATAGATAATGAAAAATTATGAATTTTGGTATTTTTATTTTATTTTTTTAATATAAATAATAAATGATATTTTAATTTATGTAATATGTCTCATTTTTCAATTAAAAAAGAAAAAATGGGAATGTGCACTACACTCTCTAAATTTTCTAGTTTTTTGGGGTGAGGAGCGCGTGCAAATTTGCCCTGGCATGCCTAGCTAGGTGTGCCGCACACGGTAGTGCTACTGCATGTAGGGCTGTTATCGAACCGAACCGAACCGAGCTTAGGGTGTTCGAGCTCGAGTTCGATTAATTTTCGAACATGTTCCTGTTCGTTCGATTAGTAAACGAACAAAAAATTTTATTCGTGTTCGTTCGTTTATTGGTTCGACACGTTCGTGTTCGTTCGTTTATCTAGTCGAACATGTTCATGAACTGTTCGAATTGTTCGACAAGTTCGTGTTCGAGTTGTTCGACATGTTCGTGTTCGTGTTTTTTCACTTTTTTTTTATTTTAATGTCATACAAGTTATTTTATTTATTATTTAATATCTATTAATATTTATATATTTTATTATATATGTATATACTATATATAATATATAAAATTATAAAATATTTGTGTTTTATTTAATATTTAATATATATTCATATTTATATATTATATTATACATGTATATACTATATATAATATATAAAATTATAAAATATTTTTTTGTTCGCGAACGCTCGATTAGTTCGCGAACATGTTCGTGTTCGTTCGATAACTAAATGAGCGTAATTTTATGTTCGTGTTCGGTTCGATTGCTAAACAAACGAGTTGTTATCAAACACGAACAAACTCGAACGAGCTTTGTTCACGAACGTTCGGTTCAAAATACAGCCCTAACTGCATGTAATATATACACACACATCTAATCATTAATATTTCATAATAACGTTTGGACCTATAATTTTGTCACGAGACATATATAATCATTTCACGATAAATTTGGCCCGACATATCGTTGACTAGTGAACAGTAAACTCAATAATGTTGGCACGACACGTCATCATTTTAGGATAATAATTTTATGCAAATTTACAATTGCACTTTGGAGTTTGGACTTTGGAACCGTTCTACTTTAAGGCATGCTTGTTTACTAATTTTTTCAGTTTTTTACTATTTTTTTGTTAATTAGGATTTATTTGAAAAAAAGTTAATATGATTAGTTTTTAGTGAAACTTTAAGTTTGTATTAAAATAATATTTAAATAAAATAATTAAAATTAATTTGATATAAAAATAGGAGATAAATGATTGAGATTGATAAGTAGTTAAAATTATGTGAGTTGATGAACAGTGAATTAAAGATGATGTGATATGCAAGAAATCAATAATGATTAAATGATATTATTTAACTATATTGATAATTTTATGAATTGTAGAATTGAGTTAAGTTTAGTTAAATTTTAAGTTGTGATTGAAATTTTTTTAGTTTTTTTAATAAACAACTAAGCCCTTGCTGTGCTGACTGGAAAAAAACAAAAGATAACATATATAAAAATTACTGGAAATTACAACTGAGTCCAAAAAGCTGGAACAGAAGTACAGAACGAGCAAATTAAACCCATGGTTCTTTATGCTTCCAACACTAAAAATAACATTACTTTCACAATTTATACAATACGAATTACAGAATCAGAAAAAAAAAGGNTATCCAAATTCATACACATAAATGAATCATATCAAGGATATATAACAAACTTATATATCATGACTATGATATCATACTAAATTGAACATGGTAGTATAGTAACTTAATTGACACATTTAATACAATTTTTGGCTTTATTTTTCCCCCATCAAATTACCTGATAGAACCTGAAGCTTCTGAAGGAGTCTCCATGAAAATTTGACAGAAACTGAGAAGTGAGCACTTATAAAGCTAGGAATCTTTATTTGGATTAAATGCCAGTCTATATAACACATACACACACACACACTAAAATAACTAAGAGTTAAAATTTCAGTTTCTGTCTGTACAGTTTGGCTGCTTTATCCTCTGGAGGACCATAATACTACATTTTGAGAATGACAGCAGACCAATTCCACCAATATGTTAAATATGTGAAAACATATAATATTATTTTTGCTTTTTTTGAATTTTGAGAAAGGCCCCCACATCAAGACCACATATTATTTCAACTTTTGAGCCATTCCTTATAGCTTATTGGTCAATTATAATAAAATTAATTAAATTGTGTGTATATTAATTATCCTTTGGCCTAGTACATATTGTTATATATGTATTTTCGGGGTGACAAAAGTCATAGTAGTATTATTAAAAAATATCTTTTTTATTTTTAAATCATATATTGTGGGCATGAAATTGACCCACGTAACAGTACTGATAAAAGTTTATAAACTTATAATGTTGAGTGATTTTTTAGTTAAGAGTGTAATTGATAAGAACCATAAATTGATTTATAGCATATTTAATTAGTTGGCTTTGTAACCTTTTTATATGTAAACGAGAAGTAGGGTTTGGATGAAAAGAATGGTTGAGGGTATCTTTGGCATTTCATATGTTAAAATGGTTAAAAATCATCTTTCACCATGAAATGGCTATTTTTCATTTTTTCTATGGCATTACCACCAAACATTAATACCAAAGGTTGATCTGTGCGTGGGATAAAAAATAAAAAAATATAATAAAATGAAAAATAACGTTTTTTTGGCCAGAATTGCCACGTAGGTTTTAATAAATATGTAAAATTAAATGCTAAGCTAGTAATTATATATACTAGTATTCGGCCATGTGCATTTGGACAAATGTAACTAGAGTATTATAAGTTATATTTTTTTTTTATATTTTTAAAATTATAAGTTAGATAACAGTATTATATTTTAAACATAGAGTATTATATTATAAATTATATTTATGCATATAATATTAAAGTTATAAGTTAGATAATTGTATTATGTTTTAAAATTTGATCATGGTTAAAACAAATAATACATAATTATTGGTTGCATATGAACCCATATATTAATTGCATAAAATATAATAATAACTAATGTAGTTTTTATAATTTTGAGAGATTATGACCAATTAATTAGCTGAAAAATATTAATTTATTATGACAATTGCTTGTGTGATTTTAAATAATTTTACTATGACATTAAAATAAATTAATTTTTTAAAAAATACAGTAGCTAAATCAAATAAAAATATAATATTGATTTTAGAATAAATAACTTGACCAAAAATTTACAATAAATTTTATATGTTTATGTAATTTTCATATATTACTTAGTGTAAAATATAATTATTAGTTTTATTAATAACTATTATAAGATACAATTAAATAATATAATTATGACTCAAAATATAAAATATAACGGTTTTTGTCTTAATTAATCTTAAAAAAAGTACAATGAAATATTTTATCATTAATTAGATAAGGTGGATTAATGTAATAATAATAATAATAGATTGCAACGTAAAATGACAGTAAATAACAAATAGTTTTATTAAATTTTTTTAGTAACTATATATAGAAAGAGATATATAGACGATAAAGTTAAATTGTAATGGTTTTTAGCGGGAAAGTTATGAGGTTTTATTAAATAAATTTTATTAAATGATCTGTCACCAATTATATATATAGAGATATAGATAAGTTTATTTTAGTAGAATAAATTTCTTAGAAAAGTTTGAACTTATCTTAAATGTCAACTTAATGAGGTATCAATTAACTTTTTAGATATATTTACCGAACGTACTCTAAATAAATTTTAATTCTAGTTAATAGTTAATACTAGGAAAAAGCATCATCAATTAAGTTGTTGTTTGTTTAGTTGGCTTTATAAGCTTTTTATATGCCAAAAAATTGTTTGGCATGATGGGTTCTTTAGAAAAGCTATAGCTTGTCTCAAATGCCAACTTATGCGATATCAGGTAACTTTTAGCTAGTTAGAAAAGCATCATCAAATATTTTTAGATCATAGTTATCATTGGGAAAAAGGATCACATTTCATGCTACATGCTGTGTTTTCATTCAATTGGATGCATAAGTGAACAATGTTACATTTACAATGCATTACAATAATGTTCTATTATTTTCTCAAATTATCAACATCAAGTGTTCTATCTGAATTTTATATTTGTATTACGCGTCTCTTGTAATAAACCCCCTCAAAGAAACCTACACACCCACCATATACATATAGGACTCGACTTGTATTCCATTTCATTTCATATTCCACTAAATGCATCACACGAGTCTATAATAACAAGTAATTATATTTATACACGTGTTATACACTTAATGGAATGAAACGCGAGATGAAATATGAAAATAGGACTGAACATCTGATCCCCTTTTATCATTTGGGCTAAAGTTGATTTCCTTATGTTCACTAATGATGTGCATGTATATATAAAAAATTCATTTTAGAAATCAAGAACTTTAATTTCATGCCTTAGACTAGACCATGCCATATAATTTTCTTATGAATAAATTCAACATAATTTTAATCTGTAGCCGATAAATGGGGCAGGCCAGGGAATAAATAAGCCCAAGTGCCCAAATTAAAATATATAATCTGAAAGAATAGTGGGTTGCAATTGCATTTCACATTGTGGCCTCTTTAAAGCTACTTCCAAAGGGATAAGAAGCACTTTTTTCAAGTATCCCAGATGGGATGATTTTCTTACAAGAAAACACAAGTTGGCCTTTGATGTCTTTTTGACTCGAATAACAGCATTTTGTCACGATACTTTATGAAATGCCACAGTATTCTAGAGGAAAATTTTTATTTCTCTCAAGATTATTGGCATTTTTATATGATTTACTAATTTCTTTATGTTTTAGACTCTATCAACTCTTATTGGATCTTTTATCGTTCACACTCACACACACATACAAGGGTGTTAGCGATATCGACTCGTAAAACATTCGATGAGTGCAGTTTAGTAGGATCGAACTTTTGGTGTCCATTTTTATTGTGTGAACAAAGAAAAAATCTTAAGGTATAGACAGATATGGAGTATTAGAAATTTTATGGAGTACTAAAGGATGATATTCAAAGTAAAACAAAAAAATATAGCATTGCATACATAAGACTTCCTACTGCGGTATATAAGGAACTGCCTTCATGTCTTTTATCTCCTGAGTGTCTTGTGAGACATCTCTTTAGACAAAGGGATTCCATGTCGAAAGGACAATTGCCCACAAAGGGATTCCATGTCGAAAGGACAATTGCCCTCTGTTGGAATCCTGCATACTGAAACGGGCCAAGACAATATCTATGTATGAGGATTGAGATAAACACAACATCCTCTTCTCGCAATCTCGAATGACCTTGATCCTGAGAATATGTTCTGTTTCTTCCAAGTCTTTCACATCAAATTGCTTGAACAACCACATCTTCACATCTAACAACGTCTTCACTTGTTTTCAATGAGAAGAATGTCATATACGTGTAGTACAAGAAACACCACCAAGTTTCTGTCACTTTTCGTATACACACAACGTTCATCCGAACATTGAGTAAAAACGTTTAGACAACCTCGTCAAAACAGATGTTCCAAGACCGCGAAACTTGCTCCAGTCCATAAATGGACCAATTAAGCTTACAGGCCATATGCTCTTGGCCCTTTGCGATGAAACCCTCTGGTTGCTGCGTATAGATGTCCTCATCCAGATTCTCGTTAAAGAAAAGTTGTCTTGACATCTATCTGCCAAATCTCTTGACATCTATATGCCAAATCTCATAATCCATATGAGTCACAACAACCAAGAGAATCCTAGTGAACTTAAGCATAGCTACCGAAGAAAAAGTTACTTATAATCAATTTACTCTTTCTGAGTATATGTAGCACCCTTTTTTACTACTAAAAATTTCTAAGTCTTCGGCATACTTTAAACGCTTTCTTTCAGTTTCCCTATCAAGTTCAATTTCGAAAGCAGTAAACAAAGAGGGAACCACAAAAATATTTTTTAAAACATGCATCAAAACTCAACTTTACAACTCAACTGAATCAACTTACTCAAATCAACTTTGAGATCTCAACTTCTTCAATCTCATCTCAACAGCTCAAATCATAAATCATGAAACATAACATAATATCTCAAGTTCTAAACTCAAATCAACTATTTTATCATGCTAAATAAACAAGTCTCAAAAACTAAGTCAAACGCATAAATCTAAAATGGACTTAAGTATAGACCGAGTCTCCTTTTCTTGATGCCACACATTAACAGGACCAATCTACTTACCCTTGCCTTGAAAATTATATTTTTTTAGATTGTATCTATCATCTAAGTGGTATATAAATATTTTTGCATAGCCCAAAAATAAGAGTTTCACGTGGTCTGGATACCTGTTCTTACCAAAATTCCAAAAAATTATTGCCTCAAAAGACTTTAGTGCAAATGTAATCTTACGGCGTATAAGTTTTGACTAATACAAAAATAAATAAATAATTAGAAATCTGACCAGTCTCTCCAGTCTTCGTGGTCACATTCCTTGATTTCTTCTTGTTTCAATTTCTCTTGATTATTTTCCGACTAAGATTTTCTTCAACATCCAATTACATTTTCATCTGAGCTCTGTTCAGATTCTGCATTTTTTTTTTTTATCTCACTCGAGTTTTCGCTTCCTTTTGTTGAATTTTCACCTCGGCTTGCCTCAAAATCCGACCTTTTTCCCCATCATTGTAATTTCCAAAAACCCTTTTCAGTTCTTTATTTTCACCCCCAGATTGCTTGGTTCTCCTGATCCCCATTTCCTGAAAAAAGGAGCATGCTTTAAACTTGTGGTGGGTTGAATTTCTATGGTGGGCGTTGTTCTTTTATAGTTTTATGTTCGTGATTTGTCGTGCCCTTTGCTGTAATTCGGATCCCAAAAATCTATGAAGATCAATTACACATTTGGGTCCGGTAATAACAGCCCTAAATCGTTCCAGGCGTATCCAAGAGGCGATTTTGACTTGGAATCTGGGATTTCGAAGAAATCTCGAAAGCCCAAGAGCAATCCCTTTTTGCAGAAGATGAAATCATTGGGAAATACATTCAATCACTATTATAAGCTTCACCCAGTTATGATCTTCTTGATTTGCCTGTCATTTGGGATTGCAATCCTCATTGTGTTATCTGTGTACCATGACCAGTACAGAACTATGCATCATTACAGGGCCTTTTCTGAAAAAAAGGATATTTACCCTTTTGCTAAGCTTAGGAATCTTGTAATGGTGGCCGGGCATTCGGTATATACGAGCAGTAGGTGTGAGAAGGTTGATGACGAGAATGCTTGGTACTTGGAGTCTTATCAGAAGCATCCGGGCCAAGCCGCAACCTTTGTTCAGCATATACAGAAAGGAGTCGAGATTGCAGCAGATGATGACGTGGCGCTGCTGTTGTTCAGTGGGGGCGAAACTCGGAAGGAGGCCGGCCCACGTAGTGAGGCTCAGAGTTATTGGACGGTGGCCGAGTCGAAACAGTGGTTTGGTGAGTGGGTTATTGTCTTTTT
>BKCP01005516.1:2516568-2530626 GCA_008636005.1 Striga asiatica | reverse complement strand
TGAAACATGAATAATGGAAGGGAAAATAACTTTAAAAAAAAAATAAGTAAATAAAAGCTGAAAGAAGAGAAAATCAGCAGAAAATAACCATCAGAGACCAAAATGTTATCCCCAGAAGCATGAAGCTATTGTACGGTCCGCATCATGGTTTGAACTCTCGCGAGAAAGATCACATCATATGGTTACTACCAATTTCTCACATTTTCGCACAAAAAATGCTTAAAAAGTTAAAACGGTCGAATTGTCTAAATGTTCACTGATAAATCACCTAAAAAATCACTGAAACAAATACAAAATTTATAGTGGCCGAAATAACAAATGATTTTCATATTTTAAACAAAAATAAAATTACTAAAAGAAAAAGAGGCTCAGAATTTTATGGGTATGAGAATATATCATCACAATATTCAGAGTGGTGCATGACATTCTCTATAATTCTCATCACAGCCCTATATGACAAATCCTATAAATCAATGTAATTGGGTAAAAATTAGCTGACATATTATGAACAAAAAGGAGGAAAAAGAAGATGAAAGGAGAAGTTTAGAGGAAAGTTTTAGGGAGATATGAAAAAGGAAATGAGACGAGTCGGCTTTATATTATTGCCGAGTGGAGCTTAACAAAGCCCTAGATGCACGAGCCCAAACTAACAGTGCCTCTTCGGCTATTTGTTGTTGGCCCAATAAACAGATGGAAAGCCCAACCCAAATTACTGCACGTATTGAAGTGAGCTTGAGTTCCCAATTATTCGAACCGGAATAAAGTTCTCTTTCACTCATGTAAACTAGAGCTCGGCCATGTATGTTTATATGAGTCGAGCTCGAACAATTAATCGAGCAGTTTATTAAACGTATCAAGTCATTGTTTGCAAACAACTCATTATTTTTATTCACTATTCGTTTGTGGATTTTAAATAAATAGTCAAGCTTTTTCGAGAATAGGTCGTATGGGTATTAGATTTGTTAAACTAGTCTACACGAGTTTTCACTAACGAATCGAGCCCTTTGTCAATTTATTAGTAGAGCCTATTCAGACCGACTTATTTCTTAAACAAGCACAAGCTTGAACATGATCTATTCGAATAATCCATGGTGCTCACAATATTTAGCACCATAATATTATAAAAGTACAAACTTCAGCCATTAATGTGAAAACAAGATCAATTTTTCAGGGATCTTTTGACACTTTTAGAAGCCTCAGGGTTCCTCCCTAATTAGAGCTCAGATATATAGCACAGATTTCATATGCACCCCTAATATTTTTATGCAAATATAGATTTTAACATTTTCGTACTTTTTCTAGCTCGTGATGGTTGAAACTATTGCAATTTCTTGAATCTGCAAATAGAAAAGAAGCCAAGTAACTGCACAAGACCACCTAAAGAGCACTTCTCAGTTCTCACCCATGAAAATAATGCATGTTTTACAATGTAAAAGTTTGCCAAAATTCTAAAGAAAATCTCTGATTTCTGCACAATCTGTATTATGTGCAATCCAAAACCTCTTCCGCTATATACTCAGAGAATATAACTTTCAGAAGTATCTCCAGAGTTACGGACATTCTAAAACCGATGCCTACAGTTAGAACCCTTGATTTTTGTACTTGCAGATACTGTATATATATCTTCCTGCAAAAACTACATATATATAGATAGCAAGGTTAGCTGATGAAAACTGTTATCTGTATTTCAACTGGGAAGAGGACCCTTTAACTTTATGATGAGTTCTCTTCGCGTCATATAAACCACTGTCACTGGCACTCCCTTCAATGAGCTCGTCATGCACCTCCGAAAATTCTTTGGTCCTCGAATTTAAAGGGACCAAATGGCTGTCATCCTTTGATTTCTTCTTTCTCTCCTCAAACTTCTTCACATTTTCAGATATCTGATGGAAAGTTCTGTTGATTTTCGCTAGCCCTCTTTCGACAGGTTCTACCACGTGCGAGACCGTGAACTTCATGTCATCCACAATCTACGGAGGCAAAAATCATAGCCAAAAGGGGTCAAAATTGGAAAAAGCAACGTGCAATTTAACAAAATGGGTCTAGGTAGGATGTGGGCAAAATCGAGCCTTGGCCTCATATATTTAAGGCCCAAAAAATTCCAATCATATTTTCAACGAATTTAACAAAAAATTCCAATCATATATTTAAGGCCCAAAAATTCCAAACATAATCTAGAATAAATGACAGGGATATTTGTAATTCGGAATTTTAAAAAGGGTGTAAACTGTAATATTTTTTTTTTTTAAAGTAAAGAACAAATAGCAATGGATAATGATTCTCACAATTTCGCCACTTCCTAAGACAACATCACGAACGCTTTGGTGGAGCCTCGGGCGTTGATCTCTCTCCTCATGGCGGGAAAATCGAATCCTAGTGAATCTTTCGGAATCTTGAACCTCGTCAGGATCTGGTGGGGTCCCTAAAGATGCATAATCTGACATCACAGCAACATTTCTCACACATCTCTCCCCACGTTTGTAAGGAGCCGCTGGGAATACAAATAGATGTACAACAGCAGCAATACCCATCTGAATCACAACATCAAAGCTTTGCTAATAAAGAAACTAAAAACATATTTGAAGGGTACTAACTGATGAGATCAACTTAATGTTGAACTGAGGAATAATAAATCTTGTATGATCTTCAAGAGATCCGAATTTACTATCGTAATCAAATTGGATTGAATGAAACATGAACACACATATATAAAAATAGGCAAGATAATTTTGAAGCAGAAATATTTTCACGGACCTCAATACAGATGATATAGTCTTGAATGCGTGTTTTAAGAGCGAGTGCCAATGATCCTTTTAAGGCTCCAAAAGAGAAAAGAAAGGCAACAGCAACACCTTGCCACCATGTCAGGAATACAATGGACTTAAATGTCAGAAATTTGGCCAAAGGTTTAATTGGCGCAAGCTTATGCTTGGTAACGGAATAGAACTGCACTAGGCAATATAAGGCCCAAGTCTGGCTGAAATTCAGAACCACTGCAAGATATGGATAGCTGCAGGCAAAGCACAAGATTTCAGATTTTAACACAGACAGTAGACAAAATTGTCAAGCAGCGCAAGGATTAAAAAAAAATTAATAACAATAGCTTACGCGTAATTCCATTCAAACTTGCCATCCCCATAAACACCTAAAAACTCAAAGAGCATCGCTAGGAAGGCACATATCATTTTCAATATCATCTGCAAAAGTAGGCATCAGGTTAGATTTATTGCATAACGAGATAACAAAACATGATCAGAATATTTAAAAATGGAGTGTGTACATATTGGACGATGCCAATTTTCACGGCCTGATAGAAGTCGGATCCAAGATTCCAATCCCTTAAAAAACAATTCAAGGGAAATGGATGTTCGACAACTCCATAAGCATAAGTCTCATCTAAAAGAGGTACGCTGGAGGTGGCCAATGTCTGTTTTTCCATGAACTCAATGGTGTTATCCTCTCCACCTGCAACACATTAAATGATCCCCGAAATCAGAAAAAACACATCAGGAATTTAAAGAAATAGTTAGCCAAGGACAAGCAAATGAGAAAACTAAACTCACAAAATGGCATTACATCAGGAAGGAGTTGAGTAGAATGGACATACCTAAGCAGGCTATGAGATATCTTTCAAAGCAATACAATGCAAACGCTTCATAACAATCTCTTATAATTCCGCAGTTGAATGCAGCATCAGAATTCAATAAAGATACAAACTGTTCACAAAACCAAAAATGTGACTAAGACATTGAATAAGTACCAACCAGAGAATAAAAGACACAACCAGAAATAGACCTAAAATTTTGCTACCCAAGCACAGTCTAGTCCACAAAGAGTGTTCCATCTGTCAACTTGTAGAACATCTTGTGCTACAATCATCTTAGAAGTATAATTTAAGAGTAAAACATATACTAAACAAAAAAAACCTCAAATTCAAGGAAACTTTTCAAATTTCTCAGTGCCAAATATATAACATGGCTTGAGTAGCAAACGAGAACCAAAGAGAAAAAAGGGGGAGAGTATCCCAAGAGACGTAATATCTATTTAACAACATCAGATAGTTTTTTTTCAACACGGATAACTATCATCTCATGACTGGTCACAATGTTCTCAAGGAATATACAAATTGTTGTTATTACCGATTCCACTGCATAAACAGGCACCATAAGAATGAGTCCAATTAAAAATTTCTGCTCCTGAAATAAAAGAGAGCATAACTGTTAATACTGAAAATAAAGTTACAAACAAGGAACTAGGCCAACTTATTTGATGATAAGAGATACTTAATATGTATAGTTGCAGATCCTGGCATAAATTTAAGAAAGCGCTGATTGCACAGTAAGATAAGATGTGATGGTCAGGCAGATTCAACAGCGAAAGATAAGACAAAGCCAATACTGACCTCTGGCTGATTGTACGCAGCTAAATGCTCGAAGATAAGGTACATAGAAAGAAGGAGAGCCACCATCACAAAGATGGCTGCACTCGTAACTGCCCAGCTGTAGAGTGATGAAGTTCCAGCATTCAAGTCGGCGGACAAAAATCTCGCCAACCTGTCAGTTGATTCACCAAACTTCGCAAGGCATAATAACAACACTAATACTCCTCTCCAACTCATCCTTAACCAAGAGAGAGAGAGAGAGAGAGAGAGAGAGAGAGAGAGAGAGAGAGAAATAAAAAGTTTATCCGGTTGCTAGATAACCTTCAGCCAACCTAAACAACACTACAAGGATCGTGCCAAAAATCGGGCAATCAAGAAAACCAGCTCAATAGAACCTCAACTCCACATTAACTTGATTCACCAATCTCGACACACGGGGACATAAATCCTACAAAGAAAAAAACAGTTTTGCAAGATCAAAAAGTGGGTTCAGTTTGAAGTTCATGATCAGCTCTAGATGAACATAATACACTTAGGACATGCGAAAGGACAATCATGCATCAGGCTTTGACTACACAGCTAGGCATTAATGACCTATAATATAGCCAAACCACAAATTGCACTTCTGAAAGAGCAGCTCACACACAAAAACTAGACCAGCAATACAAAGAGAAAAAAAATAATAAAACCCCTAATTTATGCGAATTAATTTCGCAGACTCAAAACGCAATGCATAAATTTTCACCTCAGACCTGTACCTCTTCTCGACCAAAACGTTCCACCCAAAAATCGATGAAAAATCCTCGAATCACGAGTTTTGCTTCACGATTACGTCTTTACATATTGAGTAATGANGTGATAAGAAAATAAAAGTCGTTCAGATTATATTTTACATATTTTTTTTATTACTGATTTTCTGTATCCATCAACTATTCCGTCGACGGTTGAAAGTGGTGGAAACCTAGATGCTAAGATCACGGTGACGGCACACGAGCAACTCACAGTCCCATTACGTGGCAGAATTCATAGAGGAAGCGTAGCGATTGGCTTTGCTAACACAGGCCGTCGTTCTAGCTTTTCCCCGGCACATCTTCCCTCCGGTTGATTTTCATTCGGTTGCATATGACTGGTTATTTGTCGTGTTTTGAGGATTTTAGCTCACGAGCACGGATCAGGAATAAACTGTAGAGTTCTGGTATATTTGACAGGGGTAACTTGGTTATTATATCAGTTTTTAGGGGTCAATATGAAATCATTTGGATTAATACTGAGTCTAATTGTAACTTTGACTTTTGACTCTATGTTGATTACTTCAATTTATAAATAAAATAAATATTATTTTCAACTCATATTTCTTTTATTTGAAACATGATATATGATAATGTTCATATCAGTGTGACATAAGAAACAACTCATCGTTACATAAAAATATTCTGACCACGAGAATATAGGATAAGTAAGATAAAATTTTATTTTAATATTATTTTAATTGCTCATAGTTTTATTTTATTGGTAAAATATATTTAAATTTAGTAGAAAAATATACGTTCAAGTAGATTATTTCAAAATTAACTAAATCCAATAGTATTTTTAATTAAGTTACTTGATATTATTAAATTAACCAATTTGTACAAATACATTTATGAACATGTCAATACAATTACGTTATTTATCTTTTAATGTCATATAATTAAAAATTAAAATAACTGCTTACCTAATATGGAAAATATACATAAATAGTTATTTGAAGTATGGTATGATAAATAAATTTCTTCATATACATTCATACCTTCTTTGATGTATAATCTTAGACTTAATCGTTATTTTTGAATTAACATATATATATATATTGTTAAAAAAAAATTGAATTCCTCTATATAAATGCAGAATTTATGGAGTCTAATGTCAAGTAATCTTGTGTGCGAAAAAGAATTTCCATTACACGAGATAATAGTATCAATATTCAACAAGAAACAATTGCTTGCACATTCAAAATCTACAATGGACAGCCCGTTAAAAACAGAAAACAGGCTAAGCTAACACCTTCTACATACTTGAACAACATATCACTATTTTGGTCAAATAAATCGGTTAAGCCAATTTTTCTTGTTGAAACAAAAATCGATTGGCCAGAATTGTTTGTCACCCATCGTTGAGATTATATACAGTTTCAACCAAGAATATCCCGAGTTTCTGAAAAGGCAANAGAAAAAAAAAAAAAAAAAGTATAAAAAATGCTCATCGTACACCTCTTATGGGATTTAAGAAAGTGGCGTGTCATCAGGTTCTCAAATCGCATTACTGCTCGTCCGAGTAATTCTCTTCGCTTCTTCAAGGTCCTTCAAAAACCTGTGGAGACATAAGTGCAATGAAAGGATTATCTACAGAAATACTATTATTAGTAGTGTCATTGTTACTAATCTTTCGTTCAAGAAAAAGTTTATCCGGCTGTAAGATAACCTTCAGCCAACCTAAACAAGACTACAAGGATCATGCCAAAAATCCGGCAATCAAGAAAAAACCAGCTCAACAGAACCCCAATTCCACATTAACTTGATTCACCAATCTTTGACACACGGAGACATAAATCCTACAAAGAAAAAACAGATTTGCAAGATCAAAAATTTGGTTCAGTTGCAAGTTCACGATCAGCACTAGAAGAACAAAGCACAAGCGAAAGGACAATCATGCATCAGCTTTGCCTACACAGCTAGCCATTAATGACCTATAATATAGCCAAACCACAAATTGCACTTCTGAAAGAGCAGCTCACACACAAAAAATAGACCAGCAATCCAAAAACAAAAATAAAACCCTAAATTTAGGCGAATTAATTTCGCAGACTCAAAAACGCAATGCATAAATTTTCACCTAAGACCTGTAACTCTTCTCGACCAAAACTTTCCACCCAAAAATCGACGAAAAATCCTCGAATCACAAATAGTTTTGCTTCACGATTACGTCTTTACAGATTGAGTAATAAATGCACAAAATTTGAAAAACAAAAATAAAATAAGAGTAATCAGTGATAAGAAAAGAAAAGTCGTTCAAATTATATTTTACATATTTGGTTTTATTACTGATTTTCTGTATCCATCAACTTTCCTTCAACGGTTGAAAGTGGTAGAAATTAACAAAATCTACTCAGACTAGGTCTCTACTTGAGTCTAAAATAGACTTAAGGGTAGACCGAGTCTATTTTTTTGGCTGCCACATCAGCATGACTCAGTCTACTTTTAATTATATTGAAGAATAAATTGAGTCTATTTGTTAGGTAACATATAATGTTTTGGAATTAAACTCAAAGCATTGTGTATACTCTAAGAGCATCCACAATGCTTTGGGTTTAATCTCAAAAAATTATATGGCACCTAAGAAATAGACTTAGTCTAAAGAAATATATTCTCCAATGCAACTAAAAATAGACTGGGTCCTGCTAATGTGGCAGCTAGAAAAAGAGACTCGGTCTCCCCTTAAGTCTATTCTAAACCCAAGTAGAGACCTAGTCTCTTCGTATTCGAGTGAAATTTATTAATTTCGCATAGTTTTATCCATGTCATCTAAAACTTGGGTTTATTTACATGCCTCATAGACAAAACTAGACTCAATGCATTGTAAATGTTTAGCAAAGCCAATATCGACGCTTCCACTATGAATTCTGCCATGTTATGGGACTGTGAGTTGCTCGTGTGCCGTCACCGTGATCTTAGAGCACCCACAATGCTTTGGATCTAGTTTTGCAGATGTGGCATATAAAATGGACTCAGTCTAAAATGATATGGACAAACCCAAGTAAAAAAACCCAAAACCTTTCCAATGCAAAAATAAAATGCTAGGTCTAAAATCAACCAATAAAAATATAAAAATAAATACGTCTGTTTCATTCCCATCTCCCTTGTCCATCCAAGTTCTTTTTCTTCAACCAATTGAGCACGGGGATCGTCACCAGAATCATCACGTTGTCGTCGGGGGCCGTCTACGATGACAAAATGTGATACTCAAAATTTGGCTCGATTTTGGTAGTCTCATTTTAAAAGATAAATAATTTAGTTCGATATTGGAGTGCTATCTTTTTGCTGGTCATGTTTTCTTTTATTGTTGGTGTTGTCGTCCCATTATTTTGTTTTATGTTTACTCCGTTAAAACAGAAGGGGCTTATTAAACCAGTTTTCGGTTACCAAAAGTAACATAATTCGGTTCGGCAGCTTCATTTTGAAAACTGAGTAATTTTGGCATTGGAATGCTATCTTTTGTTGTTCGTTTTTTATTTTGTTGTTGGTGTAGTCTCATTGTTTTATTTATACTGCGATAAAACAAAAAATGGGGCTTACTGAACAGGTTTTTCAGTTACCGAAAGTTGGGTAAATGCACATAATTGGGTTGGGTTTTGGTTAAGGTCATCATTTTGAAAACTAAATACTAAATCCTTTATAATAATATTTTTTACAAAATTGATATCAATTTAAAATAAATTCTTATTTTGCAACTTTATTTTTCCTGTACGCACATTTGAATTTCATAGGGATAAAACTCAGGCAACAGATTTCAAAGGTAAAGTCGGCTCACTATCCACTTCTCACGTTATTGATTCCTTCCCGGATGCTCAGGTTTTCAATGTTGGCAGCAAGAGTTTTTAATGTTCGGATTCGGCAATATCTCAAAGAAAATGGAGTGACATATGAAGACAAGTATGGACCCGAACAGCCTTAGGATTTTAGGTTTGGGAGAAGTAGGTGAACAAAACTATTAGTTTCGGCACTACCAGGTACATATATCATCATGACAACATTGATCATGAGTCGTTGAGGCGTCAACTACTCTTTATCCCTTCTTGGCTTCTATAGCTATCATATCAGATCAGACCTTAATCATCTCCGACAAGATAAAATGTCCTCCACAAATTAACCTGTCCGGTTGAACTGAAAGTAAATGGTGAAGCACCTTTGTGTTTTGTGTGCTTACAGGTTTCGAGTCGGTGAACGGGCAACCCTATTACGAGATACTCAATAATTGGGGAAGGTTTGCAGTCATGGATTCGGTCCAACATTGCCGAGCACATCTTAACTGTATCCGATTTCAATGTAACTGAAAACTGAATTAGCTATCCCAAGCTCTCAGTTACTTTGAAATTGGATACAGATACAGTTAAGATATCCTTCGACAATATTCGACGAATCAATCACGGGCCTAACCTTCTCCCCAATTATTGAGTATCTCGTAATAGGGCTGCTCGTTCACCCACCCGAAACTTGTAAGCACACAAAGGTGTTTCACCACTTTACCCTGAAGGTTCAATCGGACTGTAGAGGACACTTCATCTTGCCGAAGATGATTGAGGTCTGATCTGACAACTATAGAAGCCAAGAGAGAGGAGAAGAGTAGTTGACAACGACTCATGATCAATGTCGCCATGACGATACATGTACCTGGTAGTGCCTTTTGAAACTAATAATTTTGTTCCCCTCCTTTTCCCAAACCTTTTGAATCTCTCAAAAATCCCAAGACTGTTCGGGTCCATACTTGTCTTCATATGTCACTCCATTTTCCTCGAAATATTATCGAATCCGAATATTAAAACTCTTGCACCAGCATTGAAAACCTGAGCATCCGGGAAGGAATCAATAACGTGGGAGGTGGATAGTGAGCCGACCCCTTTGAAATCTACTGACCTATGAGTTTTATCAACATGAAACTCAAATGTGCGTACAGGAAACATAAAGCCGCAAAATAAGAATTTATTTGAAATTAGTATCAATTTTGTAAGAAATATTATTATAAAGGATTTAGCATTCAGTTTTTTCAAAATAATGCCTTAACCAAAACCCAACCTAATTACAACTTTCGGTAACTGAAAAACCGGTTCAGTAAGCCCCATTTTTGTTTTTTCCGCAGTATAAACAAAACAATGAGACTACACCAACATCAAAATAAAAAACGAACAGCAAAAGATAGCATTCCAATACCAAAATTATTCAATTTTCAAAATTAAGCTACCGAAACCGAACCGAGTTATGTTCAGTTACCGAACTTTCGGTAACCGAAAACTGGTTCAATAAGCCCCTTTTTGTTTTAACGGAGGAAACACAAAACAAAATAATGGGACGACAACACCAACAATAAAAGAAACATGAACAACAAAAGATAGCACTCCAATATCGAACTGAATTAATCAACTTTTAAAATGAGACTACGAAAACTGAGCCAAATTTTGAGTATCACATTTTCGGGCAACAGGGACATCCACGATCTGTCTTTACCAAAACAAAATGTTAACTAATTAAAACCATCCACAACAAACGACGTGATTAATAAATCAAATTGAAGACAAATAGAATGGGCTTGCGAAACTGGTATTTAATCATCGACCAATGATTTAGAGAAACATTTCTTACCTATGTCCACCTTCTCCTTCTGCATCCAAGTGGCCTCAGCGGGTGATAATGTAAGCACATACTTATCATCACTGCCATCCTCTAAATAGAGTTCGGTGAAAAAAAGCACTTCTTCCTTGGGGCACACCCTTGCCTCAAAGTTCAAATGCACCCAATGTTTCCTCTTTTCAGTGAAGTCCATCAATACACCCGTGCCCGTAAAACCATTGCCTTCAACAGCCCTTTCAAACTTCAAGCTTATTTCCTGGGTCGTTTGTTTTTCAATAAAATAAAACAAAATGATAGATTAGGAAAGGACCAGAGGTAAAAAGAACAAAAGAATAGAAAAAGGTTTGAGATGAAATCAAATACTTGTTTCGCAATATATCCTGTAAAGCGAATTCAGCCAATTTAGCAGCAGCCTCTGCAGAGTAACTTAGGATTGCTATCCACTCTGAATTGTGAAAAATCAAATTTAGTTATTATTTGCTCATTTTTCAATTGCCAAAAACAAAAATATATATTAGAGGACAGAGAAGAGATTACGTAGCGTCAAAACCAGAATGAAATCCACAACGCGGGTGATTTATGTAAGAAAGACAATGCTGACAACCGTACTCTGTATCAATCCATGAAATTAAAAAATGTTGATAGTAATAACAACACAACAATAATTTCAAACAAAGTGAGTGGAGCCTTTTTCCTGCCTCACACAAACTAGAAAGGATCACAGGACTAAACTGTTACAATTAATAAAACAGGATATTACATGAGAATTTGTAATTTTTTAAGATATGCAACTAAGTACAAAGATGTTTCTCTATCAGCGATTACACCAAAAATGACAAATGAAAGAAAATCAAGTCAGAAAGAGAAAGAGTTACATCTGGCGCAGGCTAACCGAATAAAAACAGAAAGCAATAGGCCAACGAGAGGAACCACCAAACATATCACTTAAACAAATAGATAAGATAAATTGTTGTGATGTGCAAACAATCATTGAAAAAGTAAAATTTACTTCAACATGATTAGAAAAGCAGAATACCTCCATCTGTAGGTCCCACGAGTGATAATGTAGTGAGCTAAAACCCTTTTCTACCTAAATATACTTCGGCAAACAAAAGAAGTGGTTCGTCGTTGGGACCAGCATCCGGCCGCCTGGCCTCAAAGTTGAAATGCCTCTAACAATAATGCCTCTTTATAAAGCACCTTCCAAACCCAGGTCCATCCAAATCTGTTGCTTTCTCGTCCAGACACCTCACAAACTCCAAACAAGTTCCCTGTTAGAATTTCCGAATTAAACATACAAAAGCACTGCATCATATTACGAATGACCACAAGAAAAAAGAGAAAAAAAAAGTAACATTTATATGGATAAGATAGAACATTAACATGTTTGTTGTTGTAGTGTTGCAATGCAGATTGGGCTACATTCTCGTTCGAACGGGTATATAGGAGCTAACATCTCTTCCATATCCCATAACTCTCTGACATTAAACATCCTGCGCTTACTACAGGAAACAAATGATCATGTCATTTATAGTAATATACACTTCTACAGAGGATAACAACTGATTAGAACCAATTTTTATAAGTTAATAATGACGGAGGCAATACATCAAACCAGATTAGAGGAAAGGAGTAAAATCCACAAAATTCATTGAAAAGAAAAAAAAAAAGTAAGAAAAAAGAAAAGAATTGTCACTTACAGATCTTCTATTTGCAGTCCGAGAGTTCCCTGTGAATATTTAAGAAATATACAGATAATTGAATTAAATTATGAATGATTATCAAAAAGAAAAGAGATAATTGATTAATCACGGATAAATAATTTATAAGGTGCCAATTGATTACATATTCTCGTTATTATTTAGCCAAATGAAGAATATTACATTAAAGGACGTGCAACAATTTCGATGGGCAATATGAATTTTCAAAAATTAATCATTTATATGTCTTAATTATGTCTTTTGTTAAGACGCAAATGCACATTTCCCATTGGAAGGGATAACTGAAGATTTGTTTATTTGTTATTTAATTGATTTTGTATTTTGTTTGTAATAAAAAATATTACTGTATAATTCTTACAACTTGATTGTTCGGCTGAGGCACAACGTTATCCGAACGAGACTGCGCCGGCCTTATCGGAGTCGATTTAGTTGAGGTATTCGCCACCTTGGCCAGCTGCTTCTTCTCAGCCTTCTTGCTTTCCGGCGCCTTCCTCTTTGTCACGGCATTGGCCTTCGCAGCCGGCTTAGCTTTGGGTTTTGCTTTCGGCTTAGGTTTGGAGACAGCTGCCTTCTTCTCCTTGGCGCCGACAGCTTTTAGTGCGGAAACAGAAACAAACTTCTTATTCTTCTTCGCGGCCGGAAGCTTGAAGGAGCTCTTCACCTTCACGAGTTTGTCGTTGGCCACGAGCTTCTTCAGCTGGAGGAGAAGGACCTTCCGGAAATTGGCCGGCAGGTTCTTCTGTTTGTCCTCGATGAACTTCGCGATGGCGGGCTGGCTGGAAACAGTTTGGTCCTTCAGTGTCACGATCGCATCCTTAATCATCTGCAAAATCCACCAGAAAATTCAGATCCAACCACAAGAAGTAAAAAAATCCGAACAAAAAAAAAGGTACAAAATCACGGATTTAAAGGCGGATTGATCAATCAATACCTCGAAGTACGGAGGGTGTGTGGGGGCAGCGGTGCGCTACTTCCGAGCAGGCTCGATCAGGACAACTTGCTCTTCAATGGTGGCCATGGAGCAATTCACTGAGAAATTAGGGTTAGCGATTGTTTTTTCTTTTTAGGAATTTGGGTGAAATGTAACGGAAAACGTGGGTGGATTTAAAGCATTGTGGGTGCTCTGAGTATCGTTCAAACTGTCATCGTCGAGCCACGCCACGCAATCACCGAGGTCGTGGGGGTGTCTCCAACGACGTCTTCTATTCAAAATTGGTAGGTATTTCTTTTTTTTTTTTAGGAAATAGCGAAATAGTGGAGTCTTTCTGCCAACGTCGGTAGAGTATTTCTGCCAACGACATCTTCTGTTCTCAATTGAGACTCCACATTAGGGATGGCAATGGGACAGGTCGGGCCGGGTACCTACGGACCCAGACCTGGCCCGTATTTTTGCCCTGTGGACCCGACCTGACCCGTGCCCCGCGATGGGTACAACAGGTCGGACCTGTGCCCTTGCCCCGAAACGGGGCAGGTCGACCCGCCCTGACCTGTGGCCCGTGCCCGACCCGGTTCGACCCGCCCTGACCTATGTTTTTTTGCTACATTGTTGCACTTTAGCAACACACTTGCAACAGGT
>BKCP01005516.1:2494517-2515628 GCA_008636005.1 Striga asiatica | reverse complement strand
ATGTATATTAATATTATTTAGTGATGTAATTAATTTAAAAAGATATAAGCAAATTTAATATTTGGTAGGAATGTGATTATATGTAAGTTGAGATAAAATGAAATGTATCAAAAAAATCTGCTTATGATATTTTCTTTTAAATGTTTGAATGAATTTGAAATTCAAATTACAAATCAACCTCCAGTTATTCAAATAATTTTAAAAAAGTTACCAATTGTAGTAAAATGTACGTGACAATATATTATAAATATACATGACGTCAGTAATGTTATGAATCTTTAAGTTCCTAAAATATATATTGTTTAGATATGAAACTAATTAACTTATATGTTAAGATAATATATATAAATATATGTATTGTACGAAATATACACGTGACAAGTTATTATATTTGCTTATATATTGCTTGTATTGTTTATTATATTTGCATATAAATATATTGTTTATATATTTATCTGTATTGTACGACAAATTATTATATTTTTTTATATTTTGTTTAAATATATATTGTTTAGATATGAAACTAATTAACCTATATGTTAAGATAATATATATAAATATATGTATTGTATGAAATCTTTAACGTGTTTGTTAAATTTTTCCCCTAAAAAATTCAAAATACATTTAGGCATGTTTTGTTTGAAGTTTGAAATTCAAATATACATCTATATAACAAATCTCATGATTTGTGCTAGCATTAAATGCTACTTGATTTTTTATTAAAAAAATTAAAAAAACATACCAAAAATAGAATGCAATTAATATTTCCTATTTTTTTGCTTACTACTTTTGAAAAATGTTAATTCTTACTCCCTCCATTTTGAAATATAAGGCATTTAAGGTTATTGCACAAATATTAAGGAGACATTAATTAATGAATAAATTGACTAAATTAACCTTATTTACTCTAATCACAACCACTCCACACTTCCTTAATTTCAACACAATGAGGGTATATTTGAAAAAAAATACAAAAATTTGTCTTGATTTTTGAGCACGCCTTATATTTCAAAAAAATTGAGAAATCTTTATAGGCCTTATATTTCAAAATGGAGGGAGTATTATATATATATATAGAGATTAAAAAAACATACCAAAAATAGAATGCAATTAATATTCCCTATTTTTTGCTTACTATTTTTAAAAAATGTTAATTCTTATTATATATATATAGATGGGTCAGTTTGGTTGAATTAATTGATTGAGCATGATATAATCTTTTTTATTGTTTCAAAGACTATCAATCTATTTGAGTAGAATATTAATTTGTTTGGTTTAAAACTGAAAATTATATCCTTCAATCTGAAATTAGTTTTCCATCCTTCCTTTCAAATTAAATTTTCAAAATTAATCCACACAGATTGAGAAAATAGAGCTTGGGAAAAACAAAATGACGGATCCCAGTAATACGATTTCTTCAAGCTAAACGGTCATCGTCAGAAACCCGTCGAGCAACTCATCGCCCTTCGTCTACCCTTGATTTTTCTATTACCTCTACTGCAACCGCATCCGCATCCGCAAGTTCTGCCCTCGCAGGCCCTACGCGACCACCAGAATGCGCACAATCGGGAGAGAGACGACACCAGGGGATCGCTCACGACCGCCGGCGGATTCTCCCGCCATCCGTCCGCCGCCGCCTGCGAGATTGATGGGCCAAGAAAATCGGCCAATCCGAAATATAGCTTTATCCACCAGATCCGAAGCTTAATTGAAAGGAAAAGCTTGATTTCCACGAGATCTGAAGGCTTCGGTGCTGTTATTAAATAAATTCGGTAAATTCTTTAAAATAAAACGGGGCGTTACATAAGGGCAGGAGGAATCACGAAGAAGAGGATGGGTTATTTTGTAAATTTGAATAAAAAATAAAGATATTACACATCCCACCTATGAGATTAGTTGGGATATCTAATACTAAAGTTTGTTAATAATTGAACGGGCCTGTCTGTTTTACCGGGCTTATATTGTCCCAACCAAATATCTTTATAGACATGAAATAATAACAATAAACATGATATCCCTTTCAATCCAGCCAACCAAACTGACCCTATATATATGATATAAGTATAATTTTTATTAAAAAATAAAAAATAAAAATCAGCCCGGGGCAGGCCAGGTCGGGTCGGGCCGGAATACAAGACCCGGACCTGGCCCACTTATGCTACGGGTCAGACCTGGCCCAGCCCGTTATATAAACACGGCAAATTTTCCCCGCCACAAATGCTCCGGGTCAAGGTGGGTCGGGCAGGGTCTAGGTCGCTTTGTCATCCCTATTTCACATATTTGCATTCAATTTTTAGTGAGCCCAGTAGAGATAGTGGAGTCTCAATGAAGATGAATATGATACAAATAAAACCAAAATCTATATATATATATATATAATTGTTTGCAAACTTCAATAAATTTTATTCACAATTAATAATAATATGAGTTCATTCAATAAAAATATGTTCAGCATTTAATAAAAATCTTTATGACTACCATTCAAACAATTTTTTTTTCAAAAACAATAGAGGTACCATTCAAACAGTTACACAAGTAAACCTTATTATTATCAATTTTTTATTCTGTAACAACTTTACAAGATTTTTAATTTTCTGAATATATAATATTAAATTATTTTTTTACTAATTTTCCTATTTTGTATTATAATTATACAATAACAAAAAAAAAAAACTGATTTAAATGGAAGTTAAATAATTTATATTTATATTATACATTTACATATAGTCAAAATTTTAAAATGTAATACACACTTTATCTAATTTAAAATTTTCAACATCATATACGTTTACATATAATATATAATATTTTGTACAATATATAAAATTTTGTTTCCCTATGTGCATGTGCACAAGATCAAATACTAGTATATATAATTGCTGACAAGCTTCATTAAATTTTATTCGGCCAGCAATTAATAAAAATATAGTTCATTTAATAAAAATCTTTATGACTCTCTTCAAAAACCGTTACAACATATTTTATTTATTTATTTTTTATTTTAATTTGTTTCATACAGTTATCCACCTATTTTACTATATTTTGGGTTTGTAACATGAGATTACCATTTTTTATTTCTCTATATTTGGTGTCTTAAAATGTTGCATGGTGACGAGATAATATTTGAACCATTAAATTTGAATGGGTCAAAATATATTTTTTTAATTTGTATGTTAGATTATTCCCATGTAAAAGAAGTATTAATTATGGATATAATATAGATACAATCCACTTTGGATGACAACTTGGGTTACAACCCAAGTGTAAATGTATTATCAAAAAGTTAAAAAATATTGCATTTACACTTGAGTTGTGATCCAAGTTGTCATTCAAGTTGGTTCTATAGCATTACTCATAAAAAAAATATCTTTTGTAATAGAGATATTTACACCAACTACTTCAAATTTAAATTTTTTTCTGCAAGATTGTACACTATATTAGTTGAATTTAATGAAAAATAATTATCCATTTCAACTTTATGCAATAAATATAGTGATGAAGTTGAGTACTTTTACGATGTTCATTTTTCCTAAGGACAAAATTTTTAAAATGTGATATTATTATTTAACTTATAATTTTATTATTATACATATACACATAACTTATAATAATTTAATCATTTGTGGATGTGCACAAGATCAAATACTAGTATTGTTATACAAAACTCAATTTCTACCACTGCAATGAAAAGAATAAATTCATTTGTGTTGAGTTTAAATTAGTGATTATATATATCTCATTTTTTTATTTTATTTTTTTGTAGGCAATAAAAGACAAAAGTAAGGTCTACATTAAATTATGAATCGGACTCTACTAGCTCATCCTCAAGCGACAACGAGTTTTCGATTACAAGAAAATTACTGGATGAACCCATGAACGAGATTGTTCAAATATGCTTCAGACCAAACTTCAGGTTTCTGTTTTGTTGGCAAAGGACGTATTTGGAAATCCAAAGCTTAAAAGACATTACATTCGACGTGAAAGAAAAGAACGATATGATTTAATAATTAGTGATTACTTTAGCGGCGAGAGATCAAAATATATATACACCCGAACAATTCCGATGCCGATTCCGGATATATATAAGCTTGTTTGAACGTATTTTAGGTGAGATTCAAAACTTTGACAATTATTTCACACAAAAGATTGATGCTGTTGGAAATTATGGACTTAGTCCACTACAAAAAATGACAGCGGTCCTGCAGATGCTTGCATATGGTTGTGCGGCTGATTCACTTTGATGAATATGTTCAAATTGGAGAAAGTACTGCGCTTGAGAGTCTAAAACATTTTTGTGAAGCTATAATTAAGATTTTTGGAGGGTACTATTTGAGAAAACCAAATGAAAACGATATTCAACTCTTGCTCAAAGAAGGTGAGGCTAGGGGATTTCCTGGTATGCTAGGAAGTTTGGACTGCATGCATTGTCCCTACAGCTTGGCATGGAACTCATACTAATGGAGTCAAAAGGGTTCCTACTTTAATTTTGGAGATTGTTGCTTTAAAGAACTTATGGATTTGACATGCATTCTTCGGGATGGCTGGAACGTACAATGATATTTCAGTTTTAGATCACTCTCCATTATTCGATGATATCAGTAATGAGGTGGCGCCCCCGTGTGACTTTACTGTAAATGGTCATAACTATAATATGGGTTATTATTTGTCGGATGGAATTTACCTAGCATATGCTACTTTAATTCAATCTATTTCTCAACCATCTTGCATGAAGGAGAAGATATTTACAAAGCAACATGAGGCTGTGCGGAAGGATATCGAGAGAGCATTTGGAGTATTGCAAAGTAGATGGCATATTATAAAAGGCCCTGCACGTATGTGGAACCCAAAAGATCTTAACAAAATTATGATAACGTGCATCATTTTATATAATATGATAATTGAAAGTGAACAAGGTCAGGGAATAGATCCTGAGAATGAAGCATCAGAACGAGTAAACAGAGAGCATGATTATAATTTTCTTGTAACAAGGATGATTAGACGATTGAAGAAAGTTCAAGATAGATACTTGCATAATGATCTGAAAGGTGATCGTATTAATCACATGTGGGATATGTATGGAGATAAAGGATCTATCTAATCAGCTTGTTGAATGTAAGCAGGTATTCTTTTTCAATATTTATCGTTGTTTATTCTGATTTCTCATTTAGGTGCTAAAGGGTTAAATATGCTATAATAATTGCTTGATTAATGATATATATTGAGCGTTTTATTCATTATTGCTCCTGTTATTCATTGGTGCTCAGATGATATATGTTATTCATTACTGCTCATGTTACATTCCTTAAGCTTAATTTCTTTTCAGTATAGCTCTTGCTATAATTGTTGTTTGGGTCTCTACTCACTACCTGCTCCCATTATTGCATTTCTTAAAGATATATTGAGTACACAAAGTTCCATTTTTCACCTTGGTCAAAGAAATTTTGATTATTATGCTTGATTGCCATTTACGTTTTATACATCTTGTGCATTCTCAGAGTTATCTGCTGGCACCTCTATGTTTTTACTTTTGCTATCGACAGGATGAGTCACATGACTATATAAAGCGGCACCAGTTACGTGAACTAGCCCTGCTAAATTTCAATTTTAGACAAGAGAGCCCTTATTGTATATGTGTGTGTGTGTGTGTGTGTGTGTGTATGAACAAGCTTTAGGCTTTTTGTAAGATTTCAATTTTTTAGAAGCTGAAGTTGAGTTAAGTATGAGCTTAAATTAGTCCGATTCTCCGAGAAATGATACTTTTGATGTTCTGGGATATCAATAAGCTTTAATATTGTTACATGATGATCAATATGCATTAGTTTCTGTTGACAGCAAGGAGAAATTTTCCCCAACTACTTTCAAGTCATCACTAATGAGGCAAACATATTTTCTTAATCAGCATTCAGTAAGAAAAGATGTATGTTTCTTGACATCATTAAACATAAAACTAGATTATATTTGATATTTTATATAAAACATACCTACCTCTTCATCATAAAACCTCTGCATGTAGTTTCTGTTGCTTTTGTCTGAACCTATGAGCTTGTGGATAAGTTACTGTTGCTTTTGTCTAAATATACAATAACCAATAGTCGATCATGTGCACATGCACAGAGCAAAACAAAAATTTATATATTATATGTACGTATATGATATTTAAAAATTTCAATTAGATAAAGTGTGTATTACATTTTAAAATTTTAACTATATGTATGTCTATAATATAAATATAAATTATTTAACTTCCTTATATATCAGTTTTTTGTTTTTTGTTATTGTATTACTATAATACAAAATATGAATATTAGCTGTAAAATAATTTCATATAGTTTATTCAGAAAATTTAAAATCTTGTAAAGTTGTTACAAAAGAAATAATTATTAATAATAATGTTTTGCTCGTGTAACTGTCATTTTAATGCTGGTCATAAATATTATTATTAAATAAAGTCCTATTTTTACTAATTGTTGACTGAATAAAATTTATTGAAGTTTGTCAGTAATTATATATATATATAGAGAGATTTAGAAAAAGAAAAATGCAATGGCAGGAAAAAAGTAATAGCATAGTATTTAGTTTCTTCATGTTAGTGTAATGGCAGGAAAAAAGTAATAGCATGGCATTTAGTTGTTTCATTTTAGTGATACACAACTTGTGTAATGTGTAGTTTAGAATGACTCTGATCATTATTAACTAACTGTAGAATTACTCTTCCCCCACAGTTGAACCTAAATCCTCAATCAACAGGAATTTAAGCAAAAAATCATAAAAATGTATTTGCATAAAACTCAAATACTCCATTACATAATTAAACAAATCATAGAGTAATGTACTAACACAGTAAATAATTTAATTTGCAACCACTGTGCATTAAGCTAGAAAAAAAACAATAAATCATTCACTCCTTGTCCGAATCCGTCTCTCTAGTATTGCGTGATTCTCCGGCCAAAGATTATGTCAATGGTTTGTTTACCTACATGTTTAACACCAATGTAAATATTATAACTGAAGAGAAAAGAAATACAAGAACGAGTAAACAACATAAGATATTAAACTAAATAATGGAACTTACAACATTTTCTCCAAAAAGACCCTCGGTTTCCCATTCATTTAGTATCCGCATTTGACATTCTTCAATCCTTTTCTGTTCATTTTCTGGAAGCTTGGTAACATCTATGCTCCTAATACGAAGTTGCTCGTCTCTCTTTTGAGCTTTCTTCTCAAGCTGCTCTTTTTTATGCAATTTTTTTTCCTTTCGCCGGTCTTCTTTCTTTTGAGCTTCTTCAAGGAGTTCTTGGTTTTTTAGTTTTCTTTTTTCATCAGCAACTTTAACTTCCATCTCTTGAAAATTCCTTTTTGCTACTCTCTTTTTTAAACTCAATTTCTTTCTCAAAGGTAGACCGCAAACCTTTTATAGCATCTATCACACCAGCATCTTCTTTGGTTTTCCTTTTATTCTCCTTAGATGTTTTTCTCCCTTGAGGTAAACAATAAATATAACTAAAAGTAATACAAATCTATACTTTACTAGAATGAAATGAAGTGTAAAAACTAACCATATCATCCAAGTTAGTGCCACTTTTGGGAAGTCTATCCAACTTCTCGTAGAATGAATTGAACTTGGTAACAGCCTGGTTTATCTTTTTCCAACGTTGCTGCAAGCTCATCGGCATTCGGTTCTCTTTACACTCAGCTCCCATATTTTCTTTCCAAACAGGAAAAACATGTTTCCATAATACAACGGTTTTTTGGTTATTGCCAACATTTGCATCAACTGAAATATAAAGCCAAGCCTTCATCAATGCAATATCTTCAGCTTTGCTCCAACTCTTATTGAATTTGTTATTTTCAAGAGTTTGAGCACTGATGAACTCCTTGTCTTTCGTCTTAGCCCTTTTTTGTGCATGAGCATTTTCTGTAGGGTAGATATTTGTCGGCTGGAAAGGGTACATCGGAGCATTTAGTAATTGCTGATATGATAAGTCGACTCCATGATTTTGGCCGACAAGAGGGGATGTAGATGCATTTTTTGGATTGTATGTAAAGTTCGGTTGAAATCCTTGAGTAAAATAACCAAATGGATTGATGAAAACGAAAAAGAAACTGAAATGAAAACTGCTCCCGCTCAGACCTTAGCGCCGCTAAGGAGGGTTAGCGACGCTAACCCGGGTTAGCTGTTCGCCCCAGTAGTCGCTAAGTGGAATAACGGCGCTAGTCAATCAGACCTTAGTGCCGCTAAGGGATGTTAGCGGCGCTAACACCTGGACCTGTGCAGCATCTTTTTGCTCCTTCATCTTCGCCCTTCGAGCCCTATTGTATGCATTCTTCAGTTGACGACCCTCATTTGCATCATTTCCGTCCCCTTCAAGAGTGTCCTTGTCCTCAAGGACAAAATCCGGAAATTGAACTCACATGTCATGTAAGTTTTCCCAAGTTGACTCCTCTTTCGGCAACCCGTCCCACTCAAGCAAGACTTCCCAATGAAAACGACCAGCTTTCTTAACCCTCCGATAATCCAATGCACGTGTTGGACGTATAATCATGGTGCCTTCGAGATTTATCGCCGATAATCTCGTGTGAACTCCTTGACTTCCACTCAAGCTTCTCTTTAGTTTGGACACGTGAATTACCGGATGAATTTGAGCTTCTACCGGTAGATCAAGTCGATAGGACACTTCACCGACGCGTTCTACGATTTGATATAAACCGTAGAAATGACTTCCTAACTTGAATAGAGCCTTTTGAGATATCGTCCGTTGACGATAAGGTCGAAGCTTCAAGTAAACCCAATCACCCAGTTCGAATCGTTATTCTCTTCTGCCCTTATCATAGTACTCTTTCATTCGGTTGATCGACCCGCACAGATTATTTTTGAGCTCTTGAATCATCAAATATCGTTCGGTTAGCTCACGATCGACTTCATCATTCGGTGATTTTCCCAACGGGTAACTAACCAATGTAGGGGCCACCCATCCATAGACCATCTCAAAAGGAGTAAACTTAGTCAAAGCATGATAAGTCGTGTTATATCAAAATTCAGACCACGGCAAGAATCCTTCCTACTTTTTTGGGAAGTCATGAACATAGCATCTGAGGTATTGTTCAAGGATGCGATTGGTTACCTCGGTTTGGCCATCCGTTTGGGGATGATATGCTGAACTCATGGCCAATTCAGTACCCTGCATTTTAAAGAACTCCTTCCAAAAACTACTCATGAATATACGATCCCTATCAGATATAATGGACCGTGGTATCCCATGCAACTTCACCACATACTCAACAAATAATCTAGCTATGGACTTAGTTGTATATGGATGAGTAATAGGAATGAGATGTGCATACTTGAAAAGTCGATCCACTACCACCATGATCCCGTTGAATCCGTTAGACATAGGCAGTCCTTCAATTAAGTCCATGGTTACATCTTCCCATATCATTTCGGGTACCGGCAAAGGTTGCAAGAGTCCACTTGGTTTCCTGGAATCCGACTTCACTTTTTGGCAAACGTCACACTTTGCTACAAAACCTCGAACTTCATTCTTCACCCCAGGCCAATAGAAGGTATTTGCTAGCCTCGCCCAAGTACGATAAACTCCTGAATGTCCCCTAATCATAGCTTCATGAAAGTATTGAACAATCTCATGCCTCAACCGATCAATTTCGGGTACATACACCCAGCCCTTATATAGTAGCAAGCCGCTATAGACATCATAATCTTGAACCTCCTCTTCTTGAGCTTACATTTTCCTACTAACATCATTACAAAAGGCATCTTGTACATTTGCCTCTCGTAATTAATCCCATATAGCCCATGTTGGTCCGGAAATAGCTTGAAGTTCTGCCACATCGGTACGACGAGATAGTGCATCAGCTACCGAATTTTGTCGACCCGGTCTATAACAAATCTCGAAGTCAAATCCCATGAGCTTCGACACGAACTTTTGTTGCTCCAGAGTTACTATTCGTTGCTCCAATAGATGCTTAAGTGGTTGTTCGTCTGTCACAATTCGAAAATGTCGGCCCAAAAGATAAGGCCTCCAAACCTGAACCGCTTCTACCACAGCTAGCAATTCTTTTACGTAGACCGACCATCCCACTCGTACACTTCCCAAGGCCTTGCTCATATAGGCAATTGGTCGATCTTCTTGTGTAAGAACGGCATCACTGGCATCCGTATGTACTTCAAACATCATATCAAAGTTAGGATTTGCCAACACCAGAGTCGTTGACATAGCCCCCTTAAGCTTTTCGAATGCCTCCTCACTTGTAGTTGACCATTTAAATCCTCCCTTTTTCGTCATCTCGATCAATGGTTTAGCAATCGATCCGAAGTCTTTGACAAACTTTCGATAATATCCGGTCAAACCCAAAAATCCTCGTAGTTCCGATAAATTCTTCGGTTTAGGCCACTCTAGCATTGCCTCAATTTTCCTTGAATCCACCTTCACCCCTTCAAAGGATATGATGTGACCCAAGTACTCCACCGATTCTTGACCGAAAGAACACTTCGAAGGTTTTATCTAGAATTCATTCTCCTTCAAAATATTCAAAACTACTTTCAAATGCATCACATGTTCATCCCAATTCTTCGAATACACTAGTATATCATCGAAGAACACCAACACAAATTTTCGCAAGTAGTTCTGAAATATTGAATTCATAGCGAACTGAAAAGTAGACGGTGCATTGCATAAACTGAAAGGCATTACCAAATATTCATAATGCCCTTGATGAGTCCGGGATGCCGTCTTGTGAATATCCTCTTCTGCCACTCGTATCTGGTGATATCCCGCTCACAAATCCAATTTGAAAAAATAACGGGACCCCGTCAACTCATCCAACATGTCATCAATGCGCGGAATTAGAAAATGATCATTTATGGTAGCCGCATTAAGAGTCCGGTAATCAGTGCAAAATCTCTATGTTCCATCCTTCTTCTTTGCAAGTAGCACCGGTGAAGAAAAAGGACTCGTACTATGCCGTATTAATCCTGATTCCAGCATCTCACGAACTTGCTTCTCAATCTCGATTTTCTGAAAATGAGCATATCGATAAGGATGCACATGAACCGCTTTGGTTTCATCTAACAAGGGAATACGGCATCAAACTCTCTTCTTGGCGGTAGATTTTTTGGATCAGCCTTCACCTCTTCGAATTGTTGTAGCAACTCGTCAATTTCCTGCTGATGTGTTTTCTCCCTCTCTGCGTCCTCCAATTCATCAACTCGAATTGCAAAGATTTGGCTACTCTTCCTCCACAATTTCTCCAAACTCTTGGCACTTACCTCCTTCGTTTCCTCATGAGTTCCGGTAGATAATTTAATAAGTTCATCACCCCAGTGAAATTCCATTGTCCCCACCTTATAGTCCGAAGTGATCGGACCCAATCCTTCCAACCATTGAACTCCCAAAACCACATCCGGACCTACCAAAGGTAGTGCATACAAGTCGGTCTTTAAGGTAACCCTTTGCATTTTAATTGGCACACCCCGATAGAACTCCGAACATTTTAATCTATCACCATTAGCAACCCTTACTTCAAAAGGCTCCACTTTTGTGACATGCAATTTTAACTTATCAGACACCGATGAATTAATAAAATTATGAGACGAACTGTTGTCGATTAGCACAATTACACGTCGATCACGAACCCAAGCTGGCATCTTCATCGTCTTAGGTACTTGAGTACCCGCCATTGCATGGACCGATATCTCAAGATCCTTCTCGTGAAAATCGACTTCACTCTTCAATTGATCCTCCACTAGTTCATCTTCATCGGATTCCACACACTCAATGAAAAACGACCTCCTCTCTTTGCACCGATGGCCCGATGTGAACTTCTCGTCACAATTAAAACACAAGCCTTTCTCCCTCCGCCTCTACATCTCTTCCCAAGATAAACGTTTAAACCCCGAAGAATTTTCTTTTTCTTTTCCATTGCCGGTAGGTATATTAATTCCCGTCCTTTGCACATTAGAAGGAAAAGTTTTCGGTCGCCTCATTTCAGGTCGATTGACCCTACGTAAGGCTGTCAAGTGATCATCACGCATCCGAGCGGCTTCCATGGCTGCACGCATGGTTCTTGGTTTGTCCAACCTTACCTCAGCTGCCAAATTGGATTTCAATCTACCAATGAAGGTACCAACAAGTGCTCCTTCTGGCCAATCACGAACTCGACTTGCAATTCTTTCAAACTCCTTTTGGTATTCCCGTAAACTTCCCATTTGTTTGATATGTGAAAGAGCTTCGTCATAGTTATGATAATCCGACACTCCAACTCGAATAATCAATTCTTTTTCGAAGTTCTTCCAACGAATCCTCTTGTCCTCCTTTTTGTATACCCTCGATAGCCATTACCACCATACATTTGCTTCTCCGTCGAGATAATAAGCGGCATATTTCACTCTTTCCGACTTGGGTATCTCGTTAATCAAAGTATTGACAAGCACGATTTAACCACGAATCAGGATCCGTACCATTAAACGTAGAAAGCATCAACTTCGGTTTTTCAACCCTTTGCCTTCCACGGTGATTTGAACCCCTCGATCGGTTGTCTTCATCCACTGCAAATTCATTCCAGTTTTCGTGACCCCTATCAGATTCGGCTGACCCTTTAGAAGATGATTCCGAATTGTTACCTCTCCTAGCCCGTCGTCCAACGGTTTGAAGCATCATCCTCTCGAGTCTTGCTATTGTTTGGTTCATGGATTGAATTTCTTCGCTCATTGCTCGCATGCTCTCTTCCATATTATCCATCCTCTCTCGATTAGTCGCCATGATACACGATTAACAACTCTCAATGAAAGCACCAATGTTACGAATCGTGTATCAAATTGAGTATTTTGTATCAAAACCCGCATTATGGCCTTGATCTTGACATCAGGAACAAACATTAGAGTTCTGGTATATTTGATTGGGGTAAATTGGTTATTATATCAGTTTCTATGGGTAAATATGAAATCTTTTGTATTTATACCGAGTTTAATTGTAATTTTGACTTTTGACTCTATGTTGATTACTTCAATTTATAAATAAATTAAATATTATTCAGTTTCTCAATTCATATTTCTTTTATTTGAAACATGATATATGATAATGTTACATAGGTGTGACATAAGAAATAACTCATCACTAGTACAATACCCGTGTATTACACGGGTGCTTGTTAAAAAATTATTCTTAAATTTTAAAATTAATGAAAAAAATTATTTTAAGTTTTATTTTCTTTTTTTACAAAAGATATATATTATTATTATATATTTTAAAATGACACTTGTTACTTGTGCGACTTATGTGTGTTATATTATAGTAATTTTTATAACTTAACTACTTGATATATATAAATATATTAATTAATAAATAATTTTATTTTCTAATTAATATTAAAAAAATTATTATTGTTATAAAGATAAATATAATTTAATTTTTTTATACATACAATATGGATGTTAAATCGAAGCTAATCAAGCCATGATTAATTTGATATATTATATATGTAAAACTGATAAGAATACAACAGTTATTAACTTTTAAAAGACATTTAAAATTCAATGGTTATATTCAATTAATACATGTAACATGGCCATAAATAATCAACATACCTATGGATAATTTGGACCTAATTGTTTTTGGATTGGAAGTAAATTAAAATCTACCTAAGCCTAATAAAAACGCATGTAATTTTGTCACATAGGATCCCGAAGCATGCGGGCTTACCACTTAAGCTCAGAACGTTATGAATTAATATATAGGGGGATTACATAAAAATGTTTCGACCACGAGAATATAGGATAAGTAAGAGAAAAATTTATTTTAATATATTTTAATTGCTCATAGTTTTATATTATTGGTAAAATATATTTAAATTTAATAGAAAATAATATGTTCAAGTAATACCCCATAGTTTTTTTTAATTAAGTTAATTGATAATATTAAAAAAAACACTCATTTAACCAATTTGTACATATACATTTATGAACATGTTGATACTTAAAATAACTGCTTACCTATTTATTATATTTTGTATAGTTTTTTCATACTAATATCGAAAATATACATATAATAGTTATTTGAAGTATTTTATGATAAATAAATTTCTTCATACACATTTATACCTTTTTTGATGTATAATCTTAGACTTAATTGTTATTATTGAATTAACCCGTATATATTGAAAAAAAAAAAATTGAATTCATCTATATAAAAGCAGAATTTATGGAGTCTAATGTCAAGTAATCTTGTGCGCGAACAAGATAATTTCCATTACACGAGATAATAGTATCAATATTCAACAAGAAACAATTGCTTGCATATTCAAAATCTACAATGGACAACCCGTTAAACAGAAAACAGGCTCAGCTAACACCTACTACATACTTGAACAACATATTACTATTTTCGTCAAATAAATCGGTTAAGCCAATTTTTCTTGTTGAAACAAAAATTGATTGGCCAGAATTGTTTGTCACCGCCGTTGAGACTATGTACAGTTTCAACCAACAATATCTAGAGTTTCTAAAAGGGAAAAAAAAAATGTAAAAAAAAACCTAAAAAATGCTTAACTTACACCTCTTCTGGGATTTAGGAAAGTTTCGTGTCATCAGGTTCTCAAATCGCGTTACTGCTCGTCCGAGTAATTCTCTTTGCTTCTTCAAGGTCCTTCAAAAACCTGTGGAGCCATACATCTTAATAACAATAAAGTGCAATGAAAGGATTATCTACAGAAATACTATTATTAGCAGTGTCACTGTTACTAATCTTTCGTTCAAGAAANCAGACCTCTTCGAATTGACGATAATAGAACCACCAAGGATAAAACGAATCCCAGTGTTACTAGCATTTTGAAGAGAAACCGAGCGAGCCTCCTCATAGGTAGTCCCCCCAACAATGAATATAATCACGTCCTGTGGCCTGTCAAATCATTATATAATCATATATACTCTCAGTTAAATATATAGGATGTATATAGTTAAAGACGACTATAATCCGGTAGACACTAAAATATACATATGTTAGTTGACGTTTTCTTGAAAAGAAAAAGAAAATGAAAAAAGCTAAATTAATGAGGGGATTGCGGAATCAGAGAGGGTACTCGACACTGAATGATAGGCTTTTCTATGCACGACCAGAGAGCTTGCGCACGTTTTGAATGCAACTTGCAGGGATATGCAGAAACAAATAATCGAAAAGAAGAAAAAAATAGCAACTCTGGATCGTTACAACAACAACAACAACAACATAGCCTTTTAGTCCCAAGCAACTCTGGATCGTCAAGGAAAATAATTTAATCACACAGCTTCATATAAGATCCATATTCAAAATTCCCACCTAGCTTGCTGGAAATGATTTCCAACATAAGGATAGTCCACATCTCTCAAACGTCCTTTAACAATGCTCTCCATTGTTTGAGAAAGCAGAGGTTGATGTTGAGTGTACACATTCTCCACCCCCTGAAAAGAGAAAAAAAATCATTTTTTTTTTTTTGGCACTTAGAAGTTAGAAGTTTTCAATCAAAATAGATACAAAGACTTGTAGACAAACTTTGAGACCACGAGCCATATTAAGCGCATAATTAAGCAGATCCCTATTCCCATAAAGATCCCCGGTTCTTCTATCGACCCCTGCTTGTTTCAGTAGAAACTGCACAAGCTGCAAATCCCACAAAGGCAATGTAATGTGTGTATTTCAGTACAAGTGTCAATTAAAATCAGTATAAGTTTTCATGTCTAATGAGTTTGCTAGAAAAAATTGGTGCAAGATAAAATGGAATACCCCAGGCTTATACTTGGGAGATCGAGCTGCCAATTTATTGAATAACTGCATCAGCTGAACGGGACTTTCCTTCTCATATCGCAATGCGTAGAGCATAACCAGGCGCAGACGATCAACATCGGAAATATTTTCATCATTCAAAAGATTTGTAACAGCCTGACAAAAAGGTACACACACAGTTGAAAAAAATAGTGATAGTTTTCTACAGAAGGATAGTTGAACAAAAAGCTAATTCTTGCTCCATTTAAGAAGGTCATTGTTACCTCAAATGCTGCCCCTTGCCCACCACTGCAAGCTAATTCTTGCTCCGTTTGTGACACTAACATAAGTTTTCGTTCTTCAACAATCCTGCTCATTTCTGTGACTAATGTCACGTGCTTGGATACATTGCCGTGCATTTTCCTGTATTCTGGATAGTTGTCAACAAATTTGGCCATGTCCTCTGCACAAACCATCTCCGGCTGAGAAAATTAAGGGCGTGCAAGGATACAAATATATCCGTTTCAAAACGGTTTTTTTTTTTTTTTTGTTTTTTTTGTTAACTATGGTTAATTTTGAAAAATATAATATGGTTAATTGCTAGTGTGACTTTGAGTTTATATTAAAATAATACTTAAAATAAAATAATTAAAGTTGATTTGACATAAAAGTAGAGATGATGTGAAATAATGGTTAGTCAAAATTATGTGAGTGGATGAATAGTGAATTAAAGTTTATGCTATGTGTAAAACTGATTGATTGTCTGATTGGTATTACTTAATCATCATATTGATAATATTGAGGATAATGGGGTTGATTTAAAGTTGAGTTAGATTGTGAGTATAGATTGAGTGCTGATTGAAGAAATTTATCAACACACACACCCTAAAGGTCACTATACGACCAAAAACCAGAACATATGATTTAAGTATATCTACAACAAAGCACAAGTGAGAGAAAAGCAAACCTATTGTTTGAATTTTCTGATTGCTTTTGGCAACTTGTTGAAAATCATCCACCATCTTTTTAATATTCATTCCAATATCTCCGAAATTCTCGTACATGTTAGTTTTGAAAAAGGCATCTTGCTCGGAAGACAGTACAACCTCCTGAGAGTTACAGACAACAAGGCTGTAACCAAAATTTCGCCATGCATTGGATAACATAAAATAAAAAGACAGATTTGTTCAAAAAAGAAGACCAACCTGCTGATCCTTTGATGACTTTACAATGTTTTTGAGGTCCACTTTATTGTCTTGAATGCCTATTAATTCATGAACCATCGCCTACGGACAAGACAACAAACAAGTTCAATATACAATCAACTTGATAAAAAAATATAAAAAATAAAAATAAAAATTTGTCTCTATCAATGAAGAGCATAACCTGGTACGTCCATTGGTTCAGCAGTGGAGTAACAGGGTCATCCCGCCTATCAACAATAAGCAACAACGGAGAAACTTCTGAACGCCTAAAGTCAAAAAGACCACTTTCCTGCTGGTACATGAGCTTCTGCAGTATCATCAAATAAGGAATATGAAATCAGTTTCAGAGTACCTCTGTATTAGAAAACCCCAAGTAGAATAGCACATATAGAGTTCAGTAGGCATATCAGATATCCGAAGTTTTTTTTGCATTAAAGTTAGGTTTCAAGCAAACGAGTGTTATTTTATGGGAGTTCTCACCGAAGCTTCTTGTGCTATCCTTTTCGAAATATCCGACGTTCGCGAATAACGGATAATAGGCCTTCTTTTCAGGGCCAGGAAAACGGCAGCAATTCCATCAACCACTCGGTCACAGAAGTGCTGTAAACTCGAAGGATCTACCACAGCCGGGAGCATATACATGTGATTTGAAGCAATATTAAAGATGAAGTGGTAAGGATCAACTGCAACAAAGTCTGCATAGAACTCCTGCATATTGTGACATGAACAAAGTGATTCAACTTAAAATTGATAAGTCAACCAACCAGAGTTAAGTGATTTAAGCCTATTCAACAGTTTGAGCAAGTTAAGAGCATTTTTTACACTTGTAACCTTCTTGGCAATGCGAATAAGACTAAATGTCATGAAATTAACAAGTTACCTGCACTTGTTGAACTATTTCATGCTCATCAGAGTCTGCTAAATTGTGAAGTTGCGTATCTTTCAACATATTGGAGAAAACTGTAAACAACAATGAACAGACGGGAATCACTTAAATCAGTCTTCCAAAATATATTTCATTACTAATTAAATAAGTCCAAGAACTTCATAATAAAGAAGCCAACAACTAATCGGAGTAAAATCTAACATGAAATCCAGGGATAAAGAAAAAAATTATTTCCTATAACAATACTCACAGAGGTGGTACTCTCCAAACCGAGGAGCAGCAAGCTGACGTCTCATTAGCTGAATGTTCTCAGGCGTAGGACGTAAAAAATACACAGCTTTGAGATGTGACATGGGTTCTTTAGACATGGAAGTTGAATCTACCAGCTCCACCAGAAACACTTCTTTCTGAAGAAGATCAGATTGAGAATATACTACACTCACAATACTAACCTGAGAAACATTGAATATCAAATCTAAATAAGTAATTTGACAAACTCAATCAATTTCACTTTAAGTTGCATAAGAAGTCCTTAGTTATCCTTGTTCCCCTAGATATTAAAATCGAACAAGAATGCGGGAATAATCAAATTCAAACTCCCATATCAGGCATAATCAAATTCCCCCAAGAGACTAAATTTTCACACACCAAAAGAAAAAATCAATATTCGGGGGGAAAAACATCAAATTCCTTCATAACAAGCTGTGATTGTTTAGTCCCCACCAAAAACTAATAAAAGTTTCAACAACCCTTTTCGTTTTTTAAACTCAGACAAATAAAGCATACACTCACTAGTTCTGAAATTAATTTCTAAGCACAACTAAGAGTACCCATCTGATCATGATCATTGGGTTATGAGAGCATCAAAACTTAATCCAGAACATTAAAATAAAAGAAAATTCTGATAGTGAAGAAATACACAAATGAGCGAAGTCCTAGAAGATAAAGAAGGCACCGTTTGGGAGTCTAGGATAAGGACTTTCATGCCCGAAATGTCTTGTAACATGCGATTTATGTAATCTCGTACGACTGTTACCATCACCATTTCTTCTGTTTCGAGGATGTGCAGCTCAATTACCGATTTGATCAGCGTATTTGTGCAAATCACCCTACAGGGTTCAAGAATTTTGTAAAAAGGGAAAATGCAGAAGACATGGATTTGGAAAAAGAACGGGAAGACTGGAGAGGAGAAGAGAAGACGGTCTCAAACGACGACGNTAATTACATATTTTGGTTCATTATAATACTCAAATATTATTTTATTCATTATAATATTATCGTATAATGTCATTATTATTTATAACACTTATAGAAGTAATATTAATTTTTTATATAATGATAAATATTTTATGTATATTAATATTATTTATTAATGTAATTAATTTAAAAATATATAAGCAAATTTAATGTTTGTTAGGAATGTGATTATATGTAAGTTAGGATAAAATAGAATGTATCCAAAAAAATATGCTCATAATATTTTCCTTTAAATGTTTGAATGAATTTTAAAATTCAAATTACAAATCAACTGCCAGTTTTTCAAAAAATTTCAAAAAAAGTTGCTAATTGTAGTAAATTCAAAATTTTAGGCGGGATTTTACTTTCTACTTAGGCTATGTTTGGTACACAAATAAGCTAGCTTATAGCTTATTTGGTTAGCTTATAAGCTCCCTGTATTAAAATAAGCTTCGTTTGGTAGGACGAGTTTTTTCAAAACTCTCGAGCTTTTTTCATAAGCTACTTTGGGTAGCTTTTCAAATAAGCTAGTTGAAAATTTTATTTCAGTTAGCTTATCAGCTAATTTTACCAAACACTTTTATAATATAAGCTAGCTTTTTAGTTATAAGTCATAAGCTATAAGCTATAAGCTCGAAAATTAATTATAAGCTATAAACTAGCTTATCAGCTATCAGCTAACTTATCAGCTAGTTTTACCAAACATAGCAGTAAATCTCTATTGCTATTTTTATAGTAATAGATATAAATAAAACCAAATTTATTCTAAGTTGAAAATAAATAGACAAAATTGTAATTTTAGTCATGTATGTTTCTTTTATTTTATTTTATTTTCCAATCGGCAGAAGAACTCAATAAAAAATGAAAAATATTCATACAGCCCAAGGCGCCAACTAGCCCAATTCAAAAGATAACAAGATAGAACCGCTCCACCGGCGACCTCAAATCACAACCGGCAAACAAGCCAAATACTAGACTAAAGGCGAGCACAACAACTCGAGACCTTTAAAAAGAAATAATCCAAACAAAACAAATAAACGGGGACATAATGACATCAACCCCTGAACCAAAAAACCTAGCTAATGATCATATGCAACCAAAACCCCTACATCCGAGACTTCCTGTTGGAGAATTCAGCCATTCATTCAAAGCAAGCTATAAAATGATCTTCTCCGGCAACCAAGACTTCTAAAAAACCTAAAGAACCTAGCTAATGATCCTATCGTCCATACTTTCACGATCTTTGGAATGGTTTGGAGGCTCGGGATGTTGTTTTCTTTTCCCTTGTCAAGGGCCCCATATTTTTCCTCGAATTGGACTTCATGAAATTGGGAATTCCGTGTTTGGTCAGGATTTTGATGAGTGGTGTGAGGATTAGTTTTTTCGGGGGAATTATTGTGTAAGATTTGAGAATAAAAGATCAGTAAGGCCTTTAACGAATGCGGGATTGCGAATTATATCGATAACATCAGGATGAATAAGAGTGTTGTGCTCATGTTGGTTTGAAGTGGGACTGGAAGAGTGAGAGATAGCTAGATTTTGATTGGCACGATGTGGATTCACTGAAATACCTGATCCCACGAAGTTTTCATCTTACAATGGAGGAAAAACAAAACGAATGAAAAAACTTATGAATAAAGAGGAGTTTATCGAGAATGTGCGATAGAAAGAGAGGTTAGTGGAGAAAACATATTTAAGCTTGCATAGCTTTTTAAATCTTAGTCCTTAATTCTTTTTTAATCCTAACTATACAATTCACTTTATCTAAAGATGTCAAATTGGGTTGTGTGTTTCTTTTCTTGTTCTAGTGGTAGTGATAGAACCACTAGGGGCTGCAGCTCAGTGGTGGTTTTATCTTTTGTTATCCTAGGACTTGGGTTCTAGTTGAGTTAGGCTTAGGGATGAGTACCCGGTTCATTGGATTGTCTTTGCTGGTCTCTTGTCTCTAATTTAGTTCTTTTGTTTCATTTCTAATTCGCTTTCTTATCCTGCATTGTTGTGGTTTGGTTGGACTTTTTGCCTCTGACTTATAATA
>BKCP01005516.1:2443988-2492492 GCA_008636005.1 Striga asiatica | reverse complement strand
TTTACTTTAAATTTATTTACATAATTTAAATTAATTACATTAATAAATAATATGAACATACATTAAATATTTTAATTACATAAAACAAAAAGAAGAAGAAGATTACATCTATAACTTATAATAATAATAATGACATTATGCTACAATAAATTTTATAATGAAATAATATAAGTATTATACGAGGAACAAGATTACGTAAAATTATTATTTTTCTTATATCAATGAATAAATATATATAATGAAATCAAATTTATATTATTATAAACATTTGAGCGAGATAATATATTAATTAATTTACGGGCTAGCGCTACCAGACTCAGGTTTAATGTTCCGACAAAAAAATGACGTTGATGAAAAGATGTAAAAATATAGATGATCAAACTCTATTATTTTTTAGGCCTGAACGGACAAGCCCTATGGTCCACTCATTTAATATCTTCTGTGAATCGCACGAGCTACTTAACGGACAAGTTCTGTGGAAAAACTCATTAATATTTATGTCCCGTGCATCGCACGGGCTACGTGCTAGTAATTTCTTTAAGAAACTAGTGAGTATCTTATTTCTTAAAACTTTTGTAGCATATTTTCATATTTAATACCAAATAAACCTGCCAATCTTTATCAATAAAAAGATTCAAAAAATATCAAATGNCAAATATTTACACGTTAATTCATAAACATCCGCCCACAATATACCATATAAGATCCTATTTAATTTGACAACACAATACCATAAATTGAATAATATATTTTAAAATTAGTAAAAGAATTTTTTTTTTAAAAAAATAATTACTATTTAAAAAATAATCAATTTTTTTTTATATCTCTCTTATCCCCTCTATATATAATTTCAGAATGCGCTGAGCCTACGTGGCAAACTCTCATGCTTCGGAATTCTATTTGGCAAAAAATCATGCTTTGGAGTTAGACTTAGATATATAAATTAATATTTGTATTAATTATATTTTAATTTTAATATCATTTCCTTTTATAACTATTGAATTGCAAATATATTTTAAAAGTTGATAACTTTTGTATTTCTTATCGGTTTTACATATATAATATATCAAATTAATCATTTTTTGATGAGCTTTGATTTGACATCCATATTGTATATTTAAAATAAATAAATTATATTTATTTTTATAATAATAAAATTATTTATTAAAATTAATTAGAAAATATAATTATCTATCAATTAATATATTTATGTTTAATATAGTTATATGTTATAAGGTAGAAAATTTATTACAATATAACACATATAAGGCGCACAAGTAACACGTGTCATACTAAAATATATAATAATATATACTCCCTCCTATTTTTATTATTTGTCACTTTGGCTTAATTGATCATTGATAAAATAAATGCCGTTTTAGATATTTTGTTCATATTTTTTCATTTTTAACACTACATCTAATATACAGTATCTCTTCATATCCCATCTCCATCGTTTCCCATAACATCCATTAAATAGGGTTAATATTGTCAAGAAAAAAAAATCTTAATTAGTGTGTTGCATTTGAATTGATATTATGAGATCCGTTTGTTTTTACTATTTATTTATATATATATATATATAATACAAAACAATAATATATATTAAATAAAAAAATTAATCTATTTTGTTTAATATTAAATAAACATATTCTACACTTATGCATATACATATGACCATATTATTTCTATTTATTTAAGATATGTATTTTTGTACTTGTGTAATAGTAAATAATATCGGTATTTATATATGATATAAGTAAAAAAATTCAACATGGGTTGACATTTTCATTTAATGTACGAGTGTTTAATTATTATGATTAAAAAATATAATTTGATAATTTAATTAAAACCAAAGTAATGTTTTATATAAAAATAAATTATTTTTGTTTTTTAAAAAAAAAAATAATATTTTTTACAAAAACTTTCTAATTCAACACCCGTGTAATACACGGGTATCGTACTAGTAAGTAGTAATAGGGGAAGGTGAATAGTACTACCCAAGTTTTATTAAACCAGCGAATTTTATGGCTTCGCAGCAACTTCCAATATAGCAATTAGCAAACACTGTGAGAGCAAGCTGTAATTTACTCATCTTTTATTAATTCTTAGCCGTTTTGCTTTTGGAAAATAACATCAAAAAACCGCGTCTCACTTTTCTTTTATCCACTTGCCCCAACCCACCCCACTTTTACTCAAATAAAACCTAACACTATAAATACCCTCTCAACTCTTTTCCTCTCCCTCACTAACGCAGCTTCCTCTCCTACCTTCAATATAATTCATCTAAGAGAAGAAAAACATAAAAAAAAAAAGGCAGAAAATATGGCTTCTTCATCTTGTTTGCTCGTGAAATTATTAGCTTTAACTTTTCTATTGTGCCTTTCCTGCTCCGCTTCTAGAACAATCACAAGTGGTGCCGGAAATCCACAGTCGCAGCTCCTCCGCTACCACAATGGCGCCCTCCTCCGCGGAAAAATCGCCGTCAATCTCATCTGGTACGGAAAATTCACCCCCTCACAGCGGGCCATCGTGGCCGATTTCATAACCTCCGTATCGGCTCCGGCCGGGAAGCAGCAGTCCGTCGGCGCGTGGTGGAGGACGGTGGAGAAGTACTACCACCTCGCCGGAATCCCCAACTCCCTCTCCCTCCGCCTCGGCCGGCAGATCCTTGACGAAGACTACTCCCTCGGTAAGTCCCTCTCCGACAAACACATCGTCCGCCTCGCATCCAGGGGTGACCACTCTAACGCCGTCAACGTCGTACTAACGGCGAGCGACGTCACCGTCAACGGCTTCTGCCTCAACCGCTGCGGTACCCACGGCTCCAGCAGTGTCCCCGGCCCAAAGAGTTATTCCAAGTTCGCCTACATATGGGTGGGCAACTCGGAGGCCCAGTGCCCCGGGTACTGCGCCTGGCCTTTCCACCAGCCCCCTTACGGCCCACAGAGCCCACCATTGGTGCCGCCCAACAACAACGTGGGCCTGGACGCTATAGTCATGAGCTTGAGTGGGCTTCTCGCGGGCACCGCCACTAATCCCTTCGGGAATGGGTACTATCAGGGCTCGGCTGAGGCCCCGCTGGAAGCCGCAACGGCCTGCCCTGGAGTTTACGGGAAAGGGGCCTACCCGGGCTATGCTGGGGACCTATTGGTGGACCCAACCACAGGGGCCAGCTACAATGCCCATGGCGCCAATGGACGCAAGTACTTGCTCCCTGCCATATACGATCCCACCACTTCCAAATGTTCCACACTCGTCTAATAAATATTCTTCCATGTATAATAAATATATAGGGCAGCGTGTCTAGATACTGTTTACACTGTAGTTTTCTTGGTTCATTCATTCATTCATTTGTTTTTTCTTCACAAATTTTGAAGACAATTTATTATTTACATTAGTTTCCGAATATCCAATCCCCTCTGTATCCCTTAACTACTATATATTGTAATGGAAAATGTTTTGATTCTAAGTAGAAGGTGTGTGTTGACTGTTGAGTCTAAGTAGAAGCCTCATACACTTTAAATGTTAGAGTATCCGTAAATAATAATAATAAATCTATCATTATATAAAAAGAATAACCTTTTTACAAATTTAGAAACTTTTTCCCGCCAAAATCATTAAATATATCCTATATATAGTAATTGCTGGACAAATCTGAATAGGCAAAAAAATCTGCTCATTAATTGTGTAAAGATTTATTTCTCTTTTTCCTGTTTCTTAGTTTATCGTTTTAATAATAAATATTTGTTTTTCTTTTTCCTATTTTTAGTATAAATCTACACGAGCTTATCTTTTATGTTAAAAAATCTCATTTCATACGATCTTAGGTGTTTAAAAAATCTCATCTCTTATCTATACAGATTTAAAAAAATAAAATAAAATAGAAATCAATTCATAATTACTACTAGAAATTCATTATCTTTAAAAAGAAAAAATAAAATAAAGTAGAAACTAATTCATAATTACTACTAAAATTCATTATCTACTTTAAGAAGCTAATTTTCATCGGTCTAATTATTATTATTTTTACAAATATTCTAAGCTAATCATACAAAAAAATATAATAATAATTTTGAAATGGTGTGTAATCAATTTTTTTTTATATTCTCTTATACAAAATCATTTTACATTGTTTGACCCCGAATCTTTAATTTATAATTATTAAGTATTGTTTATCCTCCTCTTTTATATAATTATTTTTTTTTTCTTCCTCTTTTTAAATACGATCAATAGTAGTTTTCACTTCCGCCATTGACTCAAACTCGAGGTCTATTTATAATATTGTTAATTTAATATTGTTCCCGTGCATCGCACGAGGTACACACTAGTCATTTATGGAAAGCCCTATTATAGTTGGTAGTGTAAATGACATCGACATGGTCCAACGTCCTTAAGTTCGTCCTTCAACTGGTGAAATGACAGGGATTGGTGATTTTGCCCATGTTTAAGAACTTCTGCTTCCTCTAGCAAATGCAGAAATCCAGGTTTGGTGTATATGCTTGGTGTGTTGCATGGCCAGTCTCGGTTAATCTTATTTGAAGATTTGGGTAGTGTTTATTTTGGCCAGACTCGGTTTATCGGTGTATATTGCTTGGCTGGTGCAAATTTTTCCATGTTATTATTATGTTAGGCTTATTGCATTTTTCTGCAAATGAAGTATATTGCTTGAATCTGTATATTGCTCAATGTTATTGTGTACACACTGCTAGTTCAATGTTTAAGGTTGATATCTTGCCCACGGTTTTTTCGTTTTCCTTTTTAGTTACGGGACCAGAAATGATCGTCTTATTCAAATATTTGAGTTTACAATGCAGAACTTAATAAGTGCTTAAAATAAAAATGGTCTATAGTAGTACCATACAAAACAAGAAATAATGAAGTCAAAAGATAAACCCTGGTTAGACTATTAACTTAAATCTATGGTAATGAGTAATGACAATGTATCTTGTTACAAATAAAGTGCAAACAAATGTAATCTCAAACTTTACAAGGACACATTGTTCATTTCTGAATACTCTCCCTCTCAGTAGCATAAGCTACAAAAAATGTCTAAATAAATAGTAGCTTCTCGGGGAAGTCTACCAGAACTTCTCGGGGCAGAAAGTGAACCTGGCGAAATCCACAGTTTTCTTCAGTAAGAACACCCCAACTACCACCCAACAGTTCATCAATGGAATGCTTGCAGGTGTGCAAACCCATAGCTCTACCAGATATCTCGGATTGCCGTTGGGAATTGGAAAGTCTAAAAAAGAAGCCTTTGAATATGTTGTTGAAGCAGTGAGAAATAGAATGTTCAGTTGGAAGAACAGGTTTTTGTCCACAGCCGGCAAAGAGGTTTTGATCAAGGTGGTCATTAATGCCCTTCCAATTTTTGCAATGTCTTGTTTCAAATTACCCAAAGGGATATGCTTGGAGTTGAGCAGGTTAACGGCCTTCTTTTGGTGGAATAAGGGAGGAACTCAAGATAAAGGAATTCACTGGAGAAAGTGGAGTGTGTTAACCCAATCTAAGGATAGAGGTGGTCTCGGATTTCGGGATTTCCAGCTGGTTCATGAAGCGTTAGTTGCAAAACAACTATGGAGAATATCAAACCAACCCAACCTACTGGTTAGCAAAATTCTGAAGGCAAGATATTTCCCACACACAAACATTTTTGAAACACAGAAGAAGCCCACGGCTTCTTGGATTTGGAATAGCTGGGTCTCAGTGATGCCATTATTTGCTAAAGGCCTAAGAAGGGAAGTGAGGAATGGCGAGGATACGAGAGTTTCGGATCACAGCTGGGTGCCAAACCTAGGGCATTGCTGCTCCAAACCGCTGGCAGGTTGGGAAAATACTATTATTTGGGTTAAAAACCTGATGGAAGCAAATGGGCGATCCTGGAATGGAGAGTTAGTCAAAAGAGCGTTTAATGAAAGGGACAGTGAAGCTATCCTGGCCATTAACTCGCTTAAACCAAACTCGCAGGATAGATGGAGATGGATGTTCGAGGCCAATGGGAATTTCTCTGTGGCAAGTTCCTATAAGCTTCTGTCAGAAATTAAAAGAGCTATGGTGGATGATGCCGAGAGTAGCACTTCAGCAAAAACAGACAAGGCAGTGAGGGACAGAACATGGAAAATCAAAGCCACAGGTAAAGTTAAACATTTCTTGTGGAAATGCTTCTCGGGAGCATTACCAACCACTGACAATTTGGCCAATCGAGGAGCAGCCGTGGATGAAATATGTCAGTTATGCGGAGAAGAGAAAGAGAACATGGAACATTTGTTTTTTACATTTCCAAGAGCAAGAAAAGTGTGGAAGCTGGCCCTTCTTGATTGGCAAGTTTTGCAGCCGCAGCACACTTCGTTCAAGCAATGGTGGTGGGAGGTATGTTCTCTTAATCACACTTGTATCTCCGAAGCTCATATTCAATTATCAACCTATATTTTGTGGTGGCTTTGGAGATCCCGCAATCTGTGGATTTTTGAAAAAGATTGGATGCCAGAAAATGTAATCGTGAATAAGGCCTGGACTGATTTGCAAGAATTCCTTGCGGTATCTAAGGGAACTCCTACATATTGAATGAGGAGCTTTGTAGTTGCTGTTATCCTTAGGTTTTTTTCTTTATTTTCTTGGTTCTCTTTTTTGCTTCCTTTTGTTTTTCTTGTTGTTGGTTTGTTTTAGCTTTCTTAGTTTGCTTTGCCTAGTGGAATGTAGTGGTTGTGGTAATTGACTAGGGGTCCCAGGAGTTCTCTTCCTGCCTGTAGTTGATGCAGCTGTTTGGTATGTTTCTAGGGCACTCGCATGAGTGTTCCTCCCAGTGTCTTTTTCTCCCAAATTTGGGGTGTGTCGGCATGTAATGTACTTGTTTCTATTTGTTCTATTTGAGTACTCTATCGTTGGAAAAAAAAAATAGTAGCTTCAAGTGTCGAAATAGCTTAAAATTAATTGCCGTGTACAAATATTTTACATGTTTAACAACTAAAAGTGATTTTGATCGAAAATTAATTTATTTATTTTATCCTAATAGTACGTAGCTGACCGTTCATATTGCCCAGGTACCCAAATTTAGGGGCGAAACTAGAAAATTAGTTGAGAGGGGGCATAAAAAGATGACATAATTTATAAGAGATAACAAAAATGCATAAAACAAGTTACCTTATAATTACAATTGTTGGCCTTGTGAGTAGAGTTGTAAACGTACCGAACGTTCGCGAACAAAAGCTCGTTCGTGTTCGACAAACGTTCGTTCGTTTGTTAATCGAGCCGAGTTCGAACAGAAAATTATGCTCGTTTAATAATCGAACGAACACGAGCTCGTTCGGAAACGTTCGATTATGTTCGCGAACATTAATTTAATATAATTTATTTTATTTTTTTATATATTTACATAATATTTTTAATAAAAAATCTAAAATTTAATATAATTTTATTTATTTTTTATATATCTACGTGATATTTTTATTTTATTCTTTTATTTTAACGAACAAATTTTGAGTTAATCAAACATATTTAAAAAGTTTATGTATTATATTATTCGAACACGAACGAACTCGAACCTTGACGAACAATTAAACGAACGAACTCGAACACGATTTTTTGCTCGAAAAATAAACGAACGAACATGAACGCACACGAACACTGTTCGAACGTAAACAAACACGAGCTCAAATAGCCTAAGCTCGGTTTGGTTCGTTTACAACACTACTTGTGAGTGACGTTTAAAAACAAAAAATTTGGGGGTGCAAAAAATAATTTAAGAGGGGACAAAATTAAAATTTTTAATTATCATAGTAAAAAAAAATTAAAATTTGAGGGGGGGCAATTGCCCCCCTATTGATAAATGTAAATTCGCCACTGCCCAAACTGACCGATTATGTTTAGCTACGTGATTCTTATCCCAAACCCGAGGCTCGTAAAGGCCCGAGCAATTTTCTTCAGTTGACGAGCTCGGGAGACCAGCTTGACGAGATTGCCGGCGGAAGCTGAGGAGAATGGCAATTCGGTACAAGATTCCGGTGATAATTATGGTTGCCGGAGCTCTGGCAACTGCGGAGGCCATAAGGAGCTGAAGTGCAGTAAGATTGAGATGTCGGCTTTGCAGGATCCTGTTTATCCCCACTCTTCGGATGATCCAAAATATCAAGACAGATAGATCAATCAACCCATGCATGAAAGGTAGTGAAACCAGTATATAGAGTAGTTGTGAAGCAAGAGGATGTCAAGAATGTGGCGCTAGAACAGACTGGCCCGCGGGCTTCCAACCTGACACCGCTTGGCTACTTTTCGAAAGCAGATCGATGGAAGTTTCTTGTACGAGACTGCGCGTGAATTAATCTTGTAGCGCTTTATCGATTAAAGCATTTTGAGTGATGAACGTGGATTTTCGACGTGTTTTCTTTCTGTTCTTTGTCTCTTGTGTTTTTAGATTTAAATTTCTGAGTTGTTAGACGGGGGTTTGTGTAAAAGTGGAGAAAATGATGTAGAGCTTGAATTGTTGTATAACTTAATGAGGATTACAAGGTATTTATACAAGCCAAAAGAGATGAAAGAAAGGAAAAAAAATCAAAGGATCTAATCTACGAGATTTACCATATCATCTAATTGATACAACCTAATCTATATCATATCAACAAGATACAATTGCCATATTTATCGTATAAGATATCACAAGATATTCTCTCAATAGTTTGTGGAAGTGTTGTGGCAACATTTGTCGTTGGGGTAATGTAGGAGAGCTCTTAAATGTGGTCTTTCTTAGGATTTGTCGGGTTTTGATGTTATATTGTGTAATGTAGCTTGGAAGAGAAGCACTTTGGTCCTGAATGAGTTATGAGTTATGACACAGAAATGCAGAGTCAAAACGGTCTGAACTCTAATGAGATGGCCCATTGTTGAAATCTTAGGTGCTACTAGAGTAATTAGTACAAATCTATACATAAAACTCTTTTTGAAAAAAAAAAGTTAATTAATTTTTTTAAAATACTTTTTAGAATGTATTATTTTTTATGTGCTGATGGGTGTCGAATCCAACAATAATAAATTTCTGCTTTTAAAATAACTATAGTGGTGGTAAGCAGGGTCGTATCCACAGAGATTGGCTAGACAGAGTATTGATGCAACTATTCGTGAAATAAAAATAAAAATAAAAATGATGAGGAGTTTTGATGTTTTTATCTAACTAATAAAAACAAAATAAAATAAAATCTAAACAGAGACGAAAATAAAACGAGTGATTCAAAATAGAGAAAATATCCAACCAAAGGAAAAGATCATAGAAATGGTTCAATGATTCGATCACGGATGCAAAGACAATTCTCCTACTCTTGATTAAACTGGTTATGGTTATCGGTACGACCTAACAACCTATACTTCATTATTTGTTCGATAATCAGGATACGATCTCTAACTATTTCTCTAATCAATAGACAACCCTAGATACAATCATAGGATTTAATCTATCAACATCAATAAAATCTAGAAGGATCGCCAATTCTAGCCAACAAATGCACATGTAGGATCATTTAGACTAAATCATATATCTCCCTAAGCATACAATTGAAAACCCTTAGCAATCAACTATGCTATTTGCCACAAATATTAGAACAATCATACAATTACGGATTTAACGTTCTAAATAACGATATACGTTTCAACAATCGAACAAATGGCCAATTTGCATCAATCAATCAAAACAAAATTAATAATAATCACAAGAAATATACGAATAAAAGAGAATAGGGAATATAAAATTTAATTAGATCTCACAAATCATGAAGAACCAAATCTAGATTAATCATTTGGCTGGAAAAATAAATTAATTCTCCCTAAACATGGGAGTCTTCACCCAATTATTCATGAAAAATAAAAGAAAAGAAGAAAAGAGAAGAAGAGAAGATGAGGGGCGTGCGTGCGTGAGGGAGAAGAGGAAAAAAAAAAAAGAGATGTCAAAAATAAATCTAGCAGCCTGATTTTTAATCAAACCAGTCTAATCCTCATCTTAGCAGAAAATACGTAGAAAATAGAGAGATCATTCTCTCTCAAAACATATCCTAATAAAATATAATAGTCCATAAATAAATAAATACTCCATAAAGTCTTTATTATTTCTCTTTACAACTCAATACTCATTCCTTCTTCCAACTCGTGTAGGAAATTAGTGTGCCTACGCCTTAACTCAAATTCTTCTCTTTTGCCTCTAATCATCATAAAATTCCAAATTCCGAGATAGCCTACAAAAATTATAAAAATCAATTAAAATCAATAATTAAGCCCAAACAAACACCGAAAAAGTATGAAAAACATGACAATGTGAATGTAAAATCAAAGATCATTAATTGATGTATCATATAAATACTAGTACAATACTTGTGTATTACACGAGTTCAGGTTTAAAAAATTATATTGAAAATTAAAAATAATAAAAATATTTTATTTAAATTTTCAAATACTTTTTTTTGAGAAAACTATATTATTATTTATGTTTAAGTTAGTAAATCTTTTTATAACTTTAAAAGAAAGATGAGGAAAAAAATAAAGATTTGGGAAAAATTTATATCTCACAAATCACGTCTAGAATGAAAAATAATATTAAAACATAATTAGTGTTCTTAACAAGTTATAAATATCCAGTATATTTTTGGATATTTCAGGCCTAGATAATAAGAAATGATATTAACATAATTAATACACAATTGAGACTGGTTCCATTGAGGTAAATCTTTCTTTTTTTCACTCTTTGACTTCACTTTGCTTCTCTTTGTACAGAAAAAGCCGTCTTTCAATGCATGTACCCCCAAAAGAGATCATTTAAGTGTAAATTTCCCTCAAAATGATGTCTATAAAGGATGGAAAGTTCTACTTCCACTACCTCCAACCCTATCGTGCTGCTCCAAATTCAGATCAATTGTTTGATCAAATTTGTGGTGATTACAACAAATTAGTCCAGGAAACTGGGAAGCTATCGTGCTGCTCCAAATTCAGATCAATTGTTTGATCAAATTTGTGGTGAATACAGCAAATTAGTCCAAGAAACTGGGAAGCTATCGTGCTGCTCCAAATTCAGATCAATTGTTTGATCAAATTTGTGGTGAATACAACAAATTAGTCCAGGAAACTGAGAAGGTATTACCTATGGAATGGAGCACGCCTGACCTTGTTCGGGAATGTTAAGACTCTTAAATAAAAATTTATCCAATGTATTCATAGATACTCAAGGCTTAGTGAATAGAAAATAATATTAAAATATAATTAATACTCTTACAAAATCATAAATATTCAATAATTTATAGATATTTAGTCTAATTATTTTTAAATTGAAAATAATTAAAATTCATTCAATTTAAATGACAATATATGAAAATTTGAACAATTTACTTTTGACAAAGTATGACAATGTGACGGAACCAAAAATCATTTGATGACGTCACCAGTTATGCTGTGCAGAGCCGTATCCAATTTTAGGGCTTTTTGAGTTCTGAGCTTTTAACAATTCGTTACTTTTCCTTCCCCTTTTTCCTGACGCCGCGCGCCAACTCACCCGTCTTCTCTCATCTATATACTCCGCTGCTATCTCATCTTCTCAATTGGACTCAACGCGCCGCCTTTACCTCCAGAACGCCCTTCCGTCTCCGCCGGCTACAGCGCCCGGAGGATGCAAGCTCGTTTGCGGGCGAGACATTAGCTAATCGGTATCGAAGGTCGNGTTGATGAATTCCGTATGATGTGCTTGCTTCCAATGTGATTTGCTTGTTCTTGCCAGATTTTTTTTTTTTTTTATTTGTTGTTCTTGTTCTTCAGTATCCATGAACAGCAGCACTTATGAATGGCTTGTTTCATCTCAAAAGAAACGTCTGATATTAGTGTATTGACAAGTTAAAGCACAAAATATCATTGATTTTGTGCATAACCAAGTTTTCTTGTGGAATTCCTAGTTACTCTCTTGAGTCTGAGTACGCTAGAATTGACGTCAACAGCTGTGATCTAGTTTTACTTGTCTTTGGACTTAGGAGATGGAAATACAAGCATACAGGCGCAGTAAAGTTAGCTGTGTGTTTATTTTAACAGAATAGCTATTTGTTAATAAAAATGTATATGACAGCTTTATATTTTCTTATCTGAAATAATATATGTGAGCCCATTTATGCGTAGGTCTTATTTATTAATGTAGAGTAATTTTCATTATATTACACTTTTGGCATGAGTGACTATGTGTTTCAGTAAGGTAAAACTGAAAGGTAGGAAAATAGAGAAGAGTGTCGTTCACCTGTATTGCTTGAACTGAACAGACCCAGCTACATTTCCCAGAATTAAGCAGGATTTTCATTGGGGTACATTACTCTATGGGTGAAAGGAGAAAACGCAAGTCAATGTGGCATATGGATGATGAAAGTCGACATTTTTCTCATCCAAGTGATCATAATTCTTGGGCTGGCAAGGAATTGCATTCAATTAATAACAGAGGACGTGATCATGAATTTCATGGGTCCAGAGACTTTATGGAGCCAAAATCTAGAGATCGTCCTGGACGGACGTCTCGTGAATTAAATGAAGAAAGCAGATATTACCAGAATATGTCTCCTGGGTTTGATGGAATCGAACGGTGTAATTATAAGCACTACCAAGAAGATAATAGAGGCGATTCTCACAGGTCTGGCTTCTTGTATTTTCTTCCTATAATGTATTATATGTGATACTGAATGACCTAGAATGAACTGTTAGAATGCTTTAGATGTAATGTTTAAAATTGTTGTCTGTTAATGATGCTGTGTGGTTTCTGGTCAAGAGTTGATTTTTTTTTTTTTTCAAGTGTGTGTCTTTCCATATAAATTTTTTCTTATATTTTAACTGTTCCTTTTCGTTTAGTCTGTGCATTATTTTGATTCCAATAGGAAAATCTGCCTGTTGTAATATTGGATACCTAATTAACGCTGTGGAAAAAGTTGATTTTTTTAACTGATGTCAAATTTAGCTTTGCACACAGTTACCTGATTGGTTTTTTTTGATAAAATTGGCTTCATTTGTTAAAAAGGGAAAAAATTATTTTAGGACACCAATACAGTACATTTTTAGGAAAAGTCTGTGTTATGAATCCTTTATCGGTCATACACTACGTTAATTATTTTCTCATTGTAGGTACCCAAGAAAAGACGGGAGCATGAGTCGAAGCAGAAGCAGAAGTCCAAGAGCTTGGGCGAGAAGTGGTAGTCCAAGACTAGATTATAAAAATCAATCGCATAAATGGAATGACCAAAGAAGTGATTCCTATAAACAGTTTCAAATTTGTCGTGATTTTTCTGCTGGAGGGTGCAGGAAAGGCAGTCAATGCCATTTCGAGCACTCTAGAAATAGCACTCGATGGCACAGTTCTGAAGATTCATACATCAAAGACTCTGGTTCTGATTTACGAGATGATGTTCCCAGATATAATCATGGAGGGGAACGACAATTTTGGAAGAAAAGTAGAAATGTAGTTCCATGCAGGGAACTCATGAAAGGTTGTTGCAAATGGGGAGACTCTTGCAGATTTTCTCACCATCTTGCGTCTAATGAGACTGCCAATATGGGCTATCCAGGTGACAACAATAATTTGAGATATGATAGCAGATCGAGTCTTCGTATGGAAAACGAGGATGCAAGTTGGAGAACACGAGAATTGGGAGGCATTGGCGTGACTGGATATATTGATAAGGAAAATGTGGCTCATAAACAGGAAAACAATAACATGTCGCAAGGTTTCTCTTCGCAAAATGATGTTGGAAATGCGAGTGTTCAAGAACAACAAACCTCGCTTGACCATGGGGTAGTTGAAAATGGTATAGTGACTTCATTTGGGTCTGATGCTCTTGATCAGGCTGAAAACTTGAGCAATCCCACACATCCATGTCCTTTTCCTGGACAAAATGAAAGCAGTGAAAATGTACAAGTACCTAGGCAGTTTTCAATTTCCAATGCAACTGATGTCTGGCAGAACATGCTTAATGGTGGCTTGGATGGGTTCGAGACACAAGCAGGAGCTTGTTTTCATCAGCTGCCGAACCATCAGCTCGAGAGACAAGCAGGACCTCATTTGGATTTGCATTCTCAGGTGCTGAGGGCTTGATTGTTTATGATATAATTTGTTTAAAATAGTTAATTTTAGAAAAGTTGGTATAGTTAGTTGTTAGTGGAATTTTAAGAATATATTAAAATAATATTTAAAATAAAATAATTAAAATTGATTTGATGTAAAAATATGAGATAAATGATTGGAAATGATAGATAGTTAAAATTATGTGAGTGGAAGAATAGTGAATTAAAGTTGATGTGATGTGTAAGAATGATTAGTTTGTATTATTTAATTATATGAATAATATTAAAGATAGTAGAGTTGAATTAGATTTTGAATATGAAATAAATTTGAGTAAATTAACTTGTAAACAATCAAGCCCTGAACAATTTGCTCGAGACACAATCAGACGCTCATTTAGATTTGCATTCTCAGGTGAAGAACCATCTACCCGAAACACAATCAGGAGCTCCTTTGGATTTGCATTCTCAGGTGAAGCATCATCAGCTCGAGACACAATCGGAAGCTAATTTGGAAGTCCAGTCTCAGGTGGCAAACCGTCAGCGAGCTGTTCAAATATTGACAGGGCTGTTAGAATCAAAGGTCTCACAGTCTTTTTCTTGAGTTTGTCAGTGATGTTAGAAAACCACTCACGAGGTTTAGTAATATTACCAAAAAAATCAAGTTATCTTGAGAATCACAAATGATCCCTTTATTTTTCTTGTCTTCTTAACTAGGCGGAACCTTAGGGGTGGTTTTTCTGATTAATGCATTTTGTTAACCAGCTGCTCAATTCACAAACTCTCCTATTTTCTATTCTTTCTCTACAGGTAACCTTTCCAGTTGGATTTCCTCACGGACCAGTTAATCACGTGGAGAAAGACACAGTCGCCAACAACGAGCATGGAAATTATACTGAACAATACAATCAAGTTCAGACGAAACAAGCTTCTCCACTATCCACCATTGATAAAGTCCCGGATAATCCAAAGGTGGATGATTCTGAAAATTCAAAACAACAGCAAGAGGTACCACCACTCGCAAAACCAGAAGCCGATGAAGGTAATAAAGCCATCGATGAGGAAAGCAAGGGAGTTAAGGACAGCAAAAAAGCTGAAGCGAACGCTGCAAGCAAGGATGAGAAAGCTATGCGCTTGTTTAAACATAGTCTAGTTGAGTTTGTGAAGGAAATCTTGAAGCCCACGTGGAAAGAAGGCCGACTGAGTAAAGACGTTCACAAGACCATTGTGAAAAAAGTGGTCGATAAAGTGACCGGAACAGTTCAACCTGATCACGTCCCCAAGACACAGGATAAAGTCGATCAGTACTTGTCGTTCTCAAAACCCAAAATTTCCAAACTCGTTCAGGTAAATTTTGGTTGCCTCCGATTTAAAGTGAATTCCAGCTATATTCCGGCATTACAAATACCTCATTATCACGATTGAGTTGGTTTCGTGATAAAGCCTGGCAGTTCTTGTTAATTATCCAGTTTTTTGTTTTCCCTGGTATTGATCTATGTTATTTCATGCAGGCATATGTGGAGCGTTCTCAAAAAACGGATTCTTGAATAGATTTTCTTGAACGAGAAAATTGTGCAATAATGTTTCACATTGCTACTGGTCGACTTTTTTCCCCAGTTTTCAGAGGTAAGCTGCTGTTTTAGGCCTTTTGCCCCCATTAGCAGTGAGTGTGATCAGAGTTCAACAGCAGATTCTCATTCCTATTCACCTTTAGAATTTGTTGTGTTGAGTACAATATTTAGATAAAGTTATTTTTAGTTCTAGTTGTTAGATAGGCATATGAAGTTGGACATGGTCCTCTCGACTGTACATGTTTTTTTGGCCTTTTACTCAAGTACTAGATGAATAAATTGATTTATTTTTTATTTCCATTATGTTTCTAAATTATTACATGATTTGAGGTTCATTATACATTTATCCTAGGGTTCTACGCAATGAGCTTAGTAGTAATTATTATATAATGAACTAATTAAAAATATTAGTACACTTAATTAATAAAAAATAGTTTCCACAAATAATTAAAAAAAAAACAAAAAAATATATAATAATTAAATAGCCCCAAATTATATATATATATATATATAGAGAGAGAGAGAGAGAGAGAAAAAAATTGCAAATTTGGTCCCAAAACTTTTGTTGTTTCCCACATTTAATCTCAGACACGTCAATTATGGTCCTTTTTGAATTTTCGTTGCCAAAATGGTCTCACGTCCGTCAATATTGACGGGGCTCATGTGAGGACGTTAGATTGGACAAATTTTGCAATTTTTCAAAAAAAAAAAATAAAAAAAATGAGTTCTTCAAGTGTCTCTCATTCACTCAAAGCCGAAATGACATAATAAAATTAATTTACTATGGATATTATGCGAGAAATAAACATTAAAAATAATTTTATAAAAATAAATATCGGGTGGAAAAGTAAAGGCGTTGATAAATTTTAATTTTGGGTGGAAAAGTAAACGATATGATTGGTAATTGTGTGGTATTTATTTTATTTTCTAATATTTTTACCATCATTACTTAAAAAATATTGGCAATTATTTGAATATTATTTAAATTAAAGAATATTTAGAAATAATATTATTTTAATTAAATAAAGCAAACCAAAAGACATAATCCAATTTATCAAAATAAGAAAAAATGTGAGTATGCTTACAATAATACTAATCCGTCTACACTTTTAAATATTAGTATAATGTGATAATTTATATATATATATCCTTACAAACTTTATTAAATAATACGAATTAAAAAAAAAAACCTAATCTAAACAATTTTTTTATTACTGTCTATTTTTATTATAATAATTTTTATTTATCAATTTGATTTTGAAAACTATAAATTGAAAAATCTATTTATTTATGCAAATTACATCTACATAAAAAATCTCAATTTCAAAATTTGGCATTAAATTAAGTGAAGATAGACATTTGCTCTCACTTATTTATAGTAAAATATATCATATGTTTTTTTTTTCGCATCTCATTTATCATGAACTAATTAATAAAATTATTTTATACACCTTTTGTTAAGTTACCCAATTAAATAATCATTTTATGTAAAAAAATCAAGTTAAAATTTAATTTAAGTTAAAAAAAATGTGAAAGAATTGTATGTTAGTTATATTTATCTTTTATAATTTATTAAAAAATAAACTAAATGTATTGTTAGAAAATAATGGTAATATACCTTTTTAACATTTACTAAATTTTTTTTTAAAAAAGTTTCTAATAAAAATAAATTTAAATAATTTTTATCACTTACTTTGGTCCCAAAACTTTTGTTGTTTCCCACATTTGGTTCCAGGCTATAAACGTTGACCGTTAAGTCTTGACGGAGTGAGACCATTTTAGCAACGAAAATTTAAAAAGGACCATAATTGGCGTACCTGGAACCAAATGTGAGAAACTGCAAAAGTTTTGGGACCAAATTTGCAATTTTCTCTCTCTCTCTATATATATATAATTTATTTATTGCTTTTAACAATTTATCCCATTAATACCATACAAAAATCTTTAAAAAGTTTCTTAAATAGGAAAAATATGGATAAAAATATTGAAATATCGAAAGTTAATAACTATAAGAAAGTGAATAACTATAAAAAACCAGAGTCCTCTTATATATTAATTTAAAACATGTTAAGTCTAAGTAATCTCTCACACGTTTCAAAAGTTTTTCTTGATCGATAAAGGGACACATATATGAATGGTTCTCTCGGACACAGACCATCTGTGTTGCCTACTAGATCAAAGTAGTACAAAGAACTTGGCATACATTAGTGTTTTGTATTGGGTTGATATTGGTATTGCCAAATAGGCTTGTAAATTAACATAAATTATATTATTATTTTTTCTTAAGTTAGCATACATTATCATAACTAGTACAGTACCCGTGCGATGCACGGGGCTTTATTGTTTTCGTCCCTTTTAAAAAGTAATTTTGAATTAAAATTCAAATTATATAATAAAGGAAAGATCATGCCATTACTAATTATTAAATATAATAAAAATAAAATCTATATATCATTGAACACTTCTTTACTTTACCAAATGATATGTAATTCTTACAAAAATCTCGAATCTCGAGAACATCAACACCGATGAATAGGGTCACGTCTTTTGATGTGGTTATTCGAACTTCACCTAATTGAAAAATATATTGGATTAACCGATCAAAACAAAAAATATCGAGCTATTTATTGAGTTTAATTATATTAAAATTAATGAAATACGTCCTCACTCCTTCACAAGGTGCATTTGCATGATGAGGACAAAAAGTTTTTCTTGATTTTGGTAATGATGCTCAAAAGCAGTCAACTGGTCAGCATATTGGCCCCAAAAAGTACAGTTTTTCTGTTTTCTCTACACAATGTCGAAAAAAATTTAAAAGGCATTTTATATGTTAAAAAAACATTCAAAACAATTATTATATAGACTGATAGATCAATAATATGAATATATAATGTTAAAGATTTTGATTCTAAGTCCATAAGAGAGAAAACGATCATTTGGGTAGGAACTCCCTCGCTATCTTCATTTGAATAAGTTGTATAGAAACAACCAATACAATTAGCATCTACAAAAATATAGACAATGATGTGTATAAACCATAGTTTTTAAACCCGGCCCGGTAATTGACCCGGGCAAGTCCTCAGGTCACCGGGTCACCAGTTCAACCGCCAGGTCACCGGGCCAATTGCTGAACCGGATAATTAATTTTAAAATTTTTAAAATTATATATAGAGTATTTTGTCATATAAATATACATAAAAGTAACATAATTAAATATTTTGTGTATAAAATTTGTACATTAAAGTGTTAATAATATGTGTCTCATGATAAATATTTACCATATAAACATATATATATAGTTTTATTTTTAAAGAACAAAAAAAATAAAAAAATATACATGGACCGGGTCAACCGGGTTGACCTGGCCGGATTGGCCGGGTTTTGACCGGTTTGACCGGGTCCTTTGTTGCCCGGTCCAAATAGCCCACCCGGACCGGCTCCGGCTCTAGGTCGACTGGATCCCGGGTCGACCCGCCGGACCGGTCCGAGTCAGAAAACTATGGTATAAATAATAATATAAGGACAAATTACCTTAGAATCTTGAAATATAATCTTAAAAACGTTTCGATAATTGCGCTCGTCTTCAATGCTTTGGAACATTATAATGATGCGTAGCTTGATTATAGGCCTATTAAATCTTTTATATCTTTGATTTTTTCAAAAACCAAAGTCATTTTGAATGGGGATGGAAAAACTGATTCAAAAGTGTGTTCTATAGGATGCATTATTTCCTGTCGACGTTTGGTTCAATGAGCACACCAATGTGCTGGTTATATAATGATTGTACATGTGCCATCTACCTATAAATTCGAATTTAAAAAAACTTGTAAAAAAAACATATATTTGGTAATGTAATCAAGGATTGACATTAAATTGATTTGATTTTATTTTCCTAACTAAATGGATAATGATTGACACAAAATTCAAAGCTAACAAATTTTGTTACAAAATAAAAAAGGATAGAAAATCTGAATGGAATTGAATTCTCGTAACCTAAAAGCCTATCAATTTTTATGGGATATCAAGATTTGAATTTTCAAAACATAAAAATCTGTCAATTTAGCGATTCGCACATATTTTGTTAGAAAATAAAAAGATGATCATTTTACAGAAGATAATTATTACCAAACACTTTTTAATGTGTATCAAGAGTTGTTTAAAAGAGTTGTATTGAGAGTGTATCACTATTACTTGAAAAAAATCGTAGCAAATATGCACCGAATATACATCCCAGAATTAATTCATCAAAAATAAATAAAAAGATGACCAAATTTAAATTGATGTGCATTCGAATTTTAGTTTTATTTGAATTTATTATATTTCCTATATTATCTCCACCAATTATATTGGGAATGAAATTAACGAAGATACTCTTTTTATTTTCCTACAATTATAGCAACAATTCTCTATGATCAATATTATGACCATATTTTTAGGAATTAAGATTTACACAATATCTTTCTCAAATAATAAATTTTTGAAATTGAATTCGAATTTTCATTAGCCGCCATTTCACAAAAAAAAAAAAAAAGTACTAAGAACAATAATTTTGAAAATTATATGTGGGAATTCCAATACTATGTCAAGTAAATCGTTCTCTATATTATATAGTAATAGATATACAAAAAGTAAATCAATATATTTATGCACAAAATTCATAAATATAAATAACTTATGGAGGATTGAAGTTTATCAATGTCTAGTATATCGTCCATTATTCTCGGAACATTTTTTTGTTTGATTTACAACATTAATTTAAATGGAAAAAAAAATCCGTAATTGTTGGGATATCTCAATTCAAAATCTCAATTTTTTGGCATAAGAATCTCCAAATTTGTTACCAATAAAAATTGATTCATATGAGATTAATATTTAAGAAATGAATTAAATTTTGGTATAAGAATATCTAAATTTGTTACCATAAGAATCTCCAATTTTTTTGGAATATCTCAACTAAATTTGATTTCCAAAGATTTACATGTTTTTTTTTTAAATTTCTACTAATAGTAAGTCAACTCATTTATTTATTAATCAAACTTACTATAAAACATTTTTTCAACAACCTCTTTATATTATTATAGATTTTTCTTATTTGTTCGTATATTAATTACTATAAATGTGTATTATTCTTATTTTTATTTTTCATACATAGCATATCAAATTCATAATTTTTAGTTTGATGTCCATATTGTATATAAATAATATCGTCAACTATCTTAATAAATAATTTTGAAGATATTTATCAAACAACTTTGAAAAATATTCAACAAAACTATAATTTTCTTATAAAGCAATAAATATTTATTTGTATTTATATTAATATACAATAAACAATTATTTTATTGTATGATCATAAATAATATTCTAAAAGTTGGTTTCTTCACTTAAATAAATGAAAATATTCATTATTCTGTACAAACTTCATTATATTTCACGAGTCAGAATATTTTGCATTTATACATGTATTTTTAATTATTGAAAATTGCAAAGTTGAAGATCCTTGTAAAAAATTTATAGATAAGAGACACGACTTTATAAATATAAAATAAAAAACTAGGACTACAATCAAACTTGGATTTGTTTTTGGAAATTTCAAAATTATGGAGTTCTAGATAATTTGTTTCAGACACATATAGAAATGTAATTAAATATTATCATTGTAAATAAACTGAGTTTAAAATATTGGTTTCATTTTAAATAATTATAAGCAAATATATCTTTGTTATTTATTTATTTATTATTTTAGCATTTATTTTTTACAATTCCACAATGAAAATATATATTATTTGCCAAATACTAACATTGAAAACAAAATTTGAAAATTATGCACTAAAAGCTAGTGAGTTCATGCAGGGAAAAATAGAGATTAAGGAATGAGATATAAAAATATATTTTCTTCCAAAAGAACAAGGATAAGAAATCTTTTGGTTATATTGAAGTGTTCCAAAAAAAATCAAAGCTAAGGCAAAATGGATGTGTGTTTTCTACTGCAACCAACACCACCACATCCAATAGAAATCTTAACATTAGAGTCAAGTTTCTCAATTCTTGAAAGTAAAGCACCTATAAAGCCAAAACAATATATAAATAGAACCCCAAAAGACTAGTTCTTGCACCAACATTCCAAAAGAAAAAACATATCACGAGTAAACGATTCTTTGAGAAGCTCGGTTGAAAAATGGCCGTGGTTTTAGTTGTGTTCGTCTCGTTGGGCTTCTTTTTCATGCTCGGCTTGTTCTTTGTGGCCTCGTTTTTTATAATCAAGATGATAAAAAAGGAGTCGTCTGATGAAAAAGACGATGTGATTATACGTGCAGACGAGCATTTGAAGGTGAAGGAGGATGTTGTGAATGGCCCATTTGGGCCACAAGTGGTTTTGTCTATGGAAAAGGATAAGAAATTTGAAGAGGACATTGTGAAGAAGGAGCAAAAGATGAAATCTAGTGAGTTCATGCAGGGGCAAAATAGGGAAATCAGAACAGGTGATCTTGAAAGTGGGGAATCATCTTCCAAGTACAAGAACTGAATGATAATAATTATGTAATAATTAATAAGAATGATCAATTTATTCTCTTTCCTTTCTTTCATATATTTTTTTTATTGTTCTTATGTTGTAATTACAAATCATTATTTATTATGTGAAAAGAATTGAATAAGTTAAAAGTTATGAGATTGATTATTGGTTGGACATGAAAGAGAGGTTCTCTAGACTCTATGTGATGTTATTCTCTGGAATTGAAAAAAATCTTCTTGTTTATGTTTGGACCATTTTCATTTCAGAAGCCGATTTATCCCTAAATGAAAATTTTCCCCAAATTCATTTCAGAAGCAGATCAACTTTATTTTGCAACTTTACTTAAATAAAAGGTGTATATTTTGACTTGAGCTATGTGATCATGGATTCGGCATTCATACATAAGATTGATATTGAGCAAAGTTCATCTATTTGGGCATTAAATTAGGAATAACAAATTATTCATCAGTTTAAATTGTTACAAAATGTAATTAAAACAATAAAATCTATATCTATACTTATATTAAAAGAGATACCATTTACCAGATTTAGTATAAAGAAAAGTCAACAACATTTATTGCATTACTATTTCCATATTATACAATCTATACTTATATAAAAGGAGATTCTATTTACTACATTTACTATCCAGAAAAGTCAACTGCATTAAATGTCATTACTATTTTGGTATTATAATATTTTATTTATTTATTTATTTTATTTTAAAAAAATAAATAATACCAACGTGCATTAAATATATTTCATTACATAAAATAAAAAGAACAAGAAGACGTGTAACTTGTTTAACTTTATAAATAATAATGACATTATATGGCAACAGAGTTTAATAATTAACTATTATATAGTAAATAAGAATAAGTAAAATTGTTATTTTCTCTTATATCAAGGAATAAATATATATAATAAAATTAAATTTATGTTAGTATAAATGTATTAGTGAGATAATATATTAATTATTTTACAAGTTAGCCCTAACATGTTCATGTTTAATGTTCTGACTAATAAAACAACGCTGATTAAAAGATGTGAAAAATAGATTACAACCCTATTTTTTTAGACTTAACGGTGATTAAAAGAGGTGGAAAATAGATGATAACTCTTTTCAAACTTAAACGAGACTTAACGGTGATTAAAATAGGTGAAAAATGGATAATAACCCTTCTCAGACTTAAACGAACAGAGCTTGTGAAAATAATTCATTTAATATCTCTTTCCCGTGCATCGCACGGGGTATGTACTAGTTTATATTAAAACGTATATCAGTTACCAGATTTAGTATAAAGAAAAGTCAACAACATTTATTGCATTACTATTTCCGTATTATACAATCTATACTTATATAAAAGGAGATTCTATTTACTACATTTACTATCCAGAAAAGTCAACTGCATTAAATGCCATTACTATTTTGGTATTATAATATTTTATTTATTTAATTAATTTATTTATTTGTTTATTTTAAAAAGGTAAGTATAATAAAAAGATTTTAATAATAAAAAAATCAAATACCAAATAAAAATGTACACTTTGACTTATTTGATTATATTTGGTATTTGATTATACCAAATATATTCCTATTTAGTATATACATTAAATACTTACTAAAGTATTTATTTGTTTTATTTGTCAAAGTTAAGTATAGATTTGTTTATATTATCGAATCATAAAAAAAATATTAAATCTATATTGTAAAAAAAAAATTATATAATTTTATAACAATTCTACTACACTATTTAACAATATTTCTTTTTTATTATATAATAAAATAATAATTAAATATTATATGGTGAACAACAATAAGTAAAACTGTTACTTTCTGTTATACAAGGGATAAATTTATATGCTAAAATTAAATTTTTATTAATATAAATGTTTTAGTGAGATAATATATTAATTATTTTACAAGCTAGCCCTAACATGCTCATATTTAATGTTTTAAAAGATGTAGAAAAAAAAACTTATAATAACTATTGTTTTTTAGACTTAAACGTTGATTAAAAGGGGTAAAAATTCCTAATTTCTTAGACTTAAACGTTGATTAACACTATAGATTGAGAGTTTATATTTAGTAAAATTCCTAATTGTAATAAAAAAAATTAATTTTTGCTATATTTTAGAATATCTTTAAATTCATTATAAAAAAAAAAAAGAAAAAAACCTACAATGAAAAAAGCAAGTCAGTTATATATCGATTTGTTGTACTCCTCAAATCACATTCACAATTTTGGCTACAAGGAAAGAAAACTCATTGATTAAAATATTATTTGTCAGTAGTCTTAATGTACAAGAGACTTTAAGACTCCACTTGAATATTATAAAACTTTTATCGAACATTGTACAATTTTCTTGCGTATTATAAACTTTTATTGAATATTGCATCTTATAATATAATATTCTCCAAATAAATATATCTCGTGTTTCGCATGGGTCACGTACTATATATATCCCGTATATTTTTCTTTATTCGTGTATATAATTATAAGCCTGGATAAATAGCCTCAAAATTGTGCACCCCGTGCATCGCACGGCTCTGTACTAGTTATCTTTGGATCCAATTGACAATAATTAATAATGTTTGATGTAAATCTAAATCCATCATACACCCATATTATGTTAGATTAGAATTTGTATGCACGTAACCAAATGATACATTGGGCCAAATTTGGGCCTCAATTCACTAAATCAGGAGGACAAAACCGCTGTACCAGATAATTTGTTAATGTATCAAAACCAAATAGAAAAAATTAATATTGGGCCAAGTCACTTGACCCGATATAAATGGATACCACTAAAGGCCCATAATTTTGAGATCTGAAGAAAAATTTACATAAAATAGTTGTGGGGACAAGACACAGAGTGATGGGCCGGCGCATGCGTATATATAATTGATGATGGGCCCATTAAAAAGACACTCGTCTTTTTCACTTTTTTCTTTTCGTCATTACACATAAGACAGATATGTCAAAACTTTGCCCCTTATTCACCAACACAATACCAAACATCAATTAATATACACATGAACATATGTCTATTTTACAACAATTATTTGCTATATATTGTTAGGCGTCTCGTCCCGTAATACTAATTCAATAAAAGTGTATATTATTTGTTGTTGCTATAATTATAGTAACCTTCACTATGAAAATATTGATTATATTAATCCAAAGGAAAATTCAAATGTCATATTCCAAAAGAATTAAAAAGGATATTTAGTTTTATAATTTCCGTTGGAATTAGTTCTCAGTCAAATCTTATAATGTAGTAAATAGTAAAAACAAAAAACACATACTTTTGGCTATTGTTATTGACGTAGCATCCTTAGACGCCAGCACACATAGAATAATGATTAAAAATATCATAACATAACTTAAATCTAATAGATTTTCAATGTTATAATTTCTGTTGGAATTATTTTTTATTCAAAATTTAATTAGATTTTGATAATTGAAACAATAAATTTGCAATAGTTAAATTATCGTCAAAAGAAATTATGGTCACAGAAGATAATTTCACAGAAATTCCATATCCAACCAAATTTCTTATAAAAATAAGCAGGTTGAAATGATGTAATCATCAATTTTCACATAGAATTCTCTAGGTAATTTAATTTTAACAAAAATTTTCAGTGTTAGATCTCCATTGAACAATTTTAATAAAAATTATAATATTGAAATATCCGTTGTAATTTGTGTTGTAATATTTTAATATTGGATATTCATTTGAAAAATATAATAATTTGTTTAATGCTATAGACCTTTTCCTTTTCACAATGCTTAACTTATTCACTATTTTGGATATTGTTATTTTATAATACTAGTTGAAACATGATGGTACAATTTTTATACATGTAATACATCTTTATTGCATTTAAATATCCAAATATCGTGTGTGTGACAAGGATATCTTCTATATATATATATAATACATGATATATTATATTTCCTGTCACTGTTTTTAATTTTCACCCTTATTTTCTGCTCGTGCTCAGTTTTGTAGGTTGGAGTTGCAACAAAGACTTCAACAAATTCATTTTCATGCTATAAACATAAATGGTAAAATAATTAAGAAATAAAATTGGGACACACACACATGCACGCACAGGCATGCAAATATTTATATTCGAATTATTTGCATTCGTACCAGGCAACATTTATTTAAATTTAATTTCAACTACATATGACATGTACACCTAAATTTTATTATATGATGATTTTGAATAGAAAAAAATAAATAAATTTCGAAGTACCTAAAACTGGTTGTTACCAGTCAAACCCGACAATGTCAACACATCAAACTATTATCATATCTAATAAAAAAAGTCAGACAAATCACATTCATATCTTTCATTTTGAATTGCATACCAATTATCATTTTATCTACATCTTATTATATGTGTACATGTGACCTAAAGTCACTCGTAAAAAGACCATTATTTCACTATCCATCCTCAGATCTCCATAATTAATAGAAATTAGTACAAGTTTTTCTTCGTATAGACTTTCATGTCCACTTCAATTCAATTTGTTTATCCAATTTATTATAGAACCATTTCCGACAGTTGTAAGGTATAGCTTAATTAGTTATTAGAAAGATATAAACTTTCAGTAAACATTCATAGTACTCTCATGGATGATATCATAACTTTTCATATTTAATTTTAAATAGTATTAAAAAAATATAAAACTTCACATATAAGTATATATTTATACTTCTATTAAAAAAATAATGAACATATTGATCTAACCATTAATCACCCCATATCAACCTCTAAACATCTCCAGAGACGGTGAATAGAATTCCCAAGTCCGTGGTGTATCCAAGACTAGTAAGGGTGAACAAAACCGAGTCGAAACCAAAAAATTAAACCGAATCCTGCAATTTGGTATGGTGCAGTTCGGTTTTTTTATGTAAAAAATTTTTGTTCGATTTCTGTTTTGTTTTTTTCCTACATTGCGGTGCAGTGCGATTTTATAAGTTCGGTTCTCGGTTTTATTCGGTTCGGTGCCGTTTTATACCGAACTGCACCAAATTAAATAATATGTATAAAAAAATCATGATAAAACTGAAAACCGAGTCGTACCGTGCATTTCAGCGTGGTTCAGTTTCGGTTCGGTTTACTTTTAAATTGCAGTGTGGTTCGATTATTTTTTTATATAAGTTTTGTTTTTCTGCTTTTTGCTGTTTTTCACCGAACCACACCGTTCTCCACCCCTATCCAAGATGGTCTTTTTCCCCTCTAAAACAACTTATAAAATCGACTAGTTGTGTATAAATCAAAACAACCCAAATTAAAAAATAATAATAACTCCTACAATTCAATTAAGAAAAAACATGAATACCAGTTGAACCCACACACACAACCACATAAGTAAACCCTATCATCATTATATAAAAATACATCCAAATATTTTCACTCCTAAAAGTTACAATTACAACTCCCCCACCACAATCCACACAAAATTAACCTTTCTCTCTCGATGAAATACAATAACTCAGTTAGTAGCACTATTCACTTTAGACCAATAAGTCTAGAGTTTGAGTCAGACAGCGATAAATGAATAAAAAATCTTTCTCTCTCTATCTCTCCTCACCCAACTTATAGTTCTTAGAGAGAAACAAATAACCCTTCTCTCACTCTCCTCACCCCACAATTAAATAGAAAAAACACTAGTTGAATTCACACACACCCACACCACACGAGTAAACCCTATCATCACTATATATGTAACATATCCACACATTTTCACTCCTAAAAGTTACACTTACAACTCCCTCTCTCTAAACCACACCAAATTAACCCCTCTATCTCTCCCTCCCTCTCTCCTCACACCACAACTTACTTCTTAGAGAGAACCAAATCAACCCCTCTCTCTCTCTCTCTCTATATATCTTCTCTCCCCTCACACCACAACTAAATAGTTCCTAGAGAGAGAGAGAAGCAACAAGCACAAAGATGATAAGTGGTGAGGACTTCTACAAGGTGATGTGTGCCATGGTCCCTCTCTACTTCGCCATGCTCGTGGCCTACTCGTCGGTCAAATGGGCCTCCATATTCACCCCGGCCCAATGCGCCGGCGTGAACCGGTTCGTGGCCGTGTTCGCAGTCCCGGTTCTCTCGTTCCACTTCATAGCCCAGAACGACCCCTACCGAATGGATGTGTGGTTCGTCGTGGCCGACACGGCCTCCAAGGTTTTCGTGCTGGCCGCGCTCTTCGCGTGGACAGCATTAATCCGCCGTGGGGCCCACGGCCTCGACTGGCTCATCACCATCTTCTCCGTCTCGACGCTTCCCAACACGCTCGTTATGGGGATACCTTTGCTCAAGGCCATGTATGGGGACTTCACTCAAAGCCTCATGGTACAAGTCGTTGTGCTTCAATGCATTATATGGTATGTGTGTTTTGTTTTATTTATTTTTTTGAATTTAATTAGGGGTATGGTATAGGTAGGGGANATTTGTTAGATTGATGATGATCATGCGTGTGTTGGTTAGGTTTTAATTAGTCATGATTAGTTGTTAAAATTTTGATGTATACTGTAGCTTTTGTAGAAATATGTATATCATAAAATGTTTAAAAAAATTAAAATGTTTTGGTGCTAACGGTTCAGTAGTTATGTCTTTTTTTTTTAAATATATATATGAATGCTTTTAATTGCATAAATATGTATTTTGTTTAAGAAAAATATAACTTCTCGATCTGCCTAGCTGTCAAACAGTCTCATACAAAAATTTGTAAAAAGATTTTAATCTAATTATAAAGGCAATTATTTAAAATGAAAATCTGTGTTATGATTCTCATAGAGGTAGAATTTGCGAACATATTTTAATTTTGGTTTTGATGATAGAAGAGAAAAATTATAATTATATATTCAATAATTTTCTTGAACAATTAATATAGTTGGTTTGTTGGGCGAAATGAACAAGATTATTCCTTTCTATTTTATTGCCAGTAAAATAGAATCAAACAAGATTATTCATTTCTAGAAAAAATGCATATAAGTCGCATCAATCTATCCCTAATGTATCCTTTTAACTACCAATGTTCTTGATTTTTATGTCATTAGAATCTTGATAGGGACAAAAAAGTTATTTTTTTATTTGCTTCTTGATACGTTATTATTGATTTAAAAAACATATTGGGACTTTTAGGTTATATGCAGGCTTGGGTTGAAAGCAAGGTGTATAAAAAAGTGAGGGATTACAAGTCAAACAAATGGGACACTCTAAAAAGTGAATCAACTTTTATTCTCAACAAATAAATAAAATAAAGAATAAATGAAATAAATAAATAAATAATACAATGCAATAATTAAATTAATTAAATCCAAATGGCCATAGCTAGGTAAGGTTAGTATTTCATGAAGATCAACGGTAAAACTACTATTGCTAGATAGGTCGAATAATTAAACACTTAACTATATTTTTTAATAAATATACATACTTTAAATGGAAATTAATGTCATACTTTAAAAAAACTAATAAATAAAAATATGATATTTTATAATAATTAAGTCAGCATGTCACAAGAATTTGTGATGGAAAATATGATAGAATGGTTCATTTGAATGCCTTTTCTTTTGACCAATATTTTGTGTCTGCTAAAATATCTTCCATATTCCCACTTTTGGCATTGGATTCCAAAAATAAATAGCAGCAAGTTTTGCTGGAATAATTCTATTTATGTTTTAATGTCAGAAAAATCTGTCACGAGTGTTGATAAATAAAAAAAATAAAAAAAAATTAACCACCAAATTAAAAACACAACAAGTATCAAATAAAGCATCGAGTAAGTCAAAATCATTGACTTTATGGAAATATACTTGGGATTTTTTTTTTAAGTATATAAGGGGTAAAATGGTTTAACAACTATAGTACATTGAATTGTGTTTATAATATATAGACTAAACACAATTAGACTTGGACTATAATGGTCATAAAGAAAAGGACAGAGAAAAATATCACCTCCAAACACTTTGATTTTGTTATAAAATAATGTCACGCCCGATTTTGTTATAGTGCATGAATGATAAATGGCTTGCGTGTACCTAGTTTATAGTTTTAGACTTCAAATATAAAAATAAGATATGAAAGAACAAATTATTTTTGGAAAATACTAGTTAAATTATCCATAAAAAATTTGTTGCTTTTTAGAATTTACCCATCAAAATAAATTATCTTTTTTCAATAAATTATTATTGAACTATGTTGGGCCAAGTTAAAAGGCATGACGGCAAGACACGTACGCCTACTAATTCGAGGCGTATGAAAATTGTACCTAGTAATTTTTCATACTCGTATAAAATGTTAACTAATAAAACCGCAAACATCACGCGTGTTATTTGACATATATTTTACACGACATACAATTTCGATATTTTGTGCTTGATTTTTTATTAATTAATAAATATTCACTCCAATCGCGAAAGTTACTAAACAAATTTGTGATATGCCCCCATTAAAAAAAAAAAATACACATAGGTACACACTATTGCTCTTCCTTTTCGAGTATCGGGCCGCCACCATCCTAATCCGGGCCCAATTCCCCGGCCCGAATGCCGCAGCCATCACCGAGATCCACGTGGACAACGATGTCATCTCCCTCGACGGCCGGGACCCACTCTGCACGGACTCCGAGATCGACGGCAGCGGTCGGATCCACGTCCGGATCCGACGGTCCACGTCATCAGCCCCGCAGTCTTCCACTGTGGGGCCCACGCCGCGGGCCTCCAACCTTTCGAGTGCCGAGATATTCTCCGTGGCCACGCCCAACGAGTTCGGGTTCGGACTCAGGGGGCCCATAAGCCCGCGCCACTCGGGCTACGCGTCCTCCGACGCGTACTCGCTGCAGCCCACGCCGCGTGCGTCAAACTTCAACGAGATGGACGTAACTGCTGCTACAGCCAGCCCGACGCCGGCAAAGGTGTTCCGCCAGGCATCGCCGGCGGTGAGAATGGTGTGGGAGTCGCCGGCAGAGGGGCGGGGCCCATCTGAAGACGACGTTAGTGGAGGTATGTATAAACCTTCTTTTGTGTGTGTGTGTGGATTTGTTTATTAATATTTCTCGTTTTTGTAAAAATAGACGAAAATGCACAAAATAAGTAAAATAATAAAAAAAAAAAAAACGAGTATAATTAATTTAATGGACCGTATAAAATTATAAATTGAGCTCAGCTGAACTCTAATGAAGACAGACAAAAAGAAAAAAAAAATGGCAAAAACATGTAAAATAACTAGTGATTAGGAGAGAAGTACATCACAGTTTAGTAGTAATGGATGGGACTTCGTGTTCGGGCTTGTGCTTGATTAATAATGAGTCAGATCAGATCGACTTGTTTAGGCTCGTGAAAGTTATAGGCTTGATTTGATTAACAAATTCAAAACTTTAAACGGGCTGTTCGCGAATATAATTTGTGCGTTTGGAAATATGGTCGACTCGGATGTTTGTTCGAAACACATAATAAAAATTAATAAGATATTCTTGAAAGAACTCATTCGACTAATTTAATAAAGAAGCTCAATCTTTTTTGTTTAAACTCAACTCATTTAAACAAAAGAGCCTAATTAATTTTTACTAATTGAACCGAGTTGTGTTGGAGTGATATCAAACTACATATAATTTCACATAACTTAACTTGAAATGTATAAATAAAAAATAATAGTATATATACATATATAATATATAAATATGTATATATAATATATAAATAATTAGTTATTACCCAATGTAGTACATAAAACATTGAAAATGACAAAAGATATACGTGTGTGTGTGCACTAGAGGCAAAGCAATCAGGGACACGTACCTGTCCCGTAAGGGTAGTGTGTACATTTTTATGACAAGATGCTCATACATTGTTTTGTGTAACCCGACATGAATTGACCTGACCCTTTTCGAGTTGCTCCTATAAAAAAAATACTCCTTCGTAGTTTTGGTTCTCAATTATAGTTAAATTCACTCTACATTTATATGTATAGAAGGGTATGCTAAAATTAAGCCAATTTTTCATAATTTTTAGCCATTTAATTAGGATGACCGAATCTTTTGTGTGGATGAATAATATTTTTACATTAAATGTTTTACCACTTTTTTAGCCGATTTTGATCAAATTCTTGACCAATTGTGCGGAAAGTCAAAACTTGAATATCAAATTTAACTTTATATGTGTCAATGTTGAATATCAAATTCAACTTTATATATTTCACAATAATCAAGACTGTATTGTGCACTTATGAATTGAACATAAGCATGACTTCGTTCGCTTTCAACTCAAGCAAAATCAATCTCGCTTTATTTGCTCTTTAATGAATATAATTGTTCATCATGTATCATTTTAATGCACAATTTGGTTTTACTAATCATGGCGTTTCTTCCCTACTGCTTCTCACTTTTGCAGTTGATTTTTGCATAATAAAGTCACTCTTTATTTCTTTTACTACATATTGATTGATCTCTTATTCCGTGCCAAATAAAATAAGTTTTAATTTAAAGCTGACAAATGGGGGTTGACGGGTGCGGTCTCACGAACGAAACGCACCAAAATAGGGAAGCTCAAATGAAGCCCAAGTGAGGTTTCTATCCCAAAACCAATTGGTGGTAGAAGGAGTAGTCCACTAATCTTATAAGTTAGGCCTATTTTCCTTGTATAGAGGATGTGGACAACTCACAAGTGTATATTCTGACATCCACCTCACTTGTGAGTCCTTCGGAAGGACAAGCCCAACTGGATTGGGTGACGGATACGTCATTGCACGGTCCCATGTAAGCCCAAGCTCAACTGGGCTGGTGAACCGGCTCTGATACCATGACAAACGGGGGTTGACGAGTGCGGTCCTACAGACGAAGCGCACCAAAGTAGGGAAACCCAAGTGAGGTTCCATCTCAAAACCAATTGGTGGTAGGAGGAGTAGCCCACTAGGCTTATAAGTTAGACTTATTTTCCTTGTATAGAGGATGTGGGACAACTCACAAGTGTATATTCTGACAAAATCATTTGAACTAGTGCCAATTAGGCTCCACCTAGGCCTAGATGGAATGATCAAGCTTGAACTCCTCATGATTCAGTTTTAACGAGTCCAATTATAAAACAATATATAAAAAATTTATTTTTGAACAAGTCGTAACGAGTCAAACTCATGATAATTTTATAGCTATAGTTCAAACCATTTTCAATTTAAAATGCTTTTTATATTGAATTTCATATTTGTAGTGTATAATATATTACTTTTCGGTGTGGCGGTAAAAATTATGAGGGAAACATATATAATATAATTGAGGGCAAAAACTTTTATTAATGGAACTCATTATTACATAATAGCACGTGTGCTATAATTGAGATTTGATATGTTGGGATATCTCAATGATTGTCCTTTTGAATCTGTGTAGTAAAGATGTTTTGATGTTTCTCCCCATCTCAATATGTTCGGCCTTCATTGTCAACTCCACTACTGTTTTTTATCCCTATATATTGTGGGCCATAAAATAATTGTTAATCTCATATGGTACAACCAATTGGTGATATTGGACATATATTGATTGGTGAAATTATTTTACCATTGGAAAAAAAAATTCTGATGAAAGAATTCATGATTATAATATTAATTGATATGATGTAAAAAATAATAAGTATCACTAGGGACATATAGTATAATGATGAAAGTAATAACTATGTGAATGTATAAATATTAAATTTTATAAGTGATTTGTAGTAAGAATTAATTTTCAATGTAAAAAGTGTATTGGCAAATGTGCGTCGAGAAGAGAGTAAAAAGTGAAATAAATGCATAATTTACTTTAATTGACTAAATGGATGGAAAATGTATAGTCACCGAGTTATTTACCGTTAGATCAATACACATACATTAATATGTGTATGTGTTAATCTGACGATAAACTATAGTCAACAGTAAATTGAAAGTTATTATTATATATTGTACCGAAAAAAAAAAGTTATTATTATATTAAATTTGTAATTTGTGGGAAGGGGGTATAAAAAATCATAAATGATTTTAATGTGGCTAATAATCAATGGTTCAATTCAAAAGAAATAACTTCTTAATATATTTTTTTTTTATGCAGAAAAAGATCTTAGCTTTAGGGACTGCGCAAAGATTCAAGTGGAAGAGGGGTCAGAGGGCAAAGGGGATAATAATAATCAAGAAATGCCACAGGCATTTGTGATGTTAAAGCTCATACTTATCATGGTTGGAAGAAAGCTTTCACGTAATCCTAATACTTATTCAAGTGTATTAGGTCTTGCGTGGTCTCTAATCTCATTCAAGTAAGTCCATTTTTTTTTTTTTATCCCCACAAAAAGATCAGTATTTAATTCCGCAAATTGAATTTATTAACCAAATTTGGATTATTAATTTTTATGAGCAGATGGAATGTGGGGATGCCAAGTTTGGTGAAATACTCGATTAAAATCATTTCTGATGCAGGGCTTGGGATGGCCATGTTCAGCTTGGGTAAATCATATGTCTCCTCTCATTGATTATGTAGTAATTACTAAAGATTACTTCAAAATTTGCTCTAATAATTAATTTTATAAAATATAAACACCCCCATATTGATTAATTTACCTTACCAACAACTAACTATTAACTTTTGAGAGTATGTTTTNTAAAAAAAAAAAAAAATCGTATGAGACAAACTAAACGATAGAGTTGTCATGTCAATTTTTCTTTTTTAAATAAAAATTCATACGTAAATATTATGTTGATATTTCAATTTGAAAATATTTACAGGTATTGAAAAAATAGAATTATCTAACCGTTAGACATGTCTAACAATAGCCTTACTGGTACTTTATAATTTACTAGTACAGTTGCCCGTGCAAATGCACGGGAGATTAAAAGAGCATTTGCAATTCATATAAATTCAGAATAACGTTCTTCGTCTTTGAATTTTTTTTATCATCACAAATTAATATTTTCAATCATTTTACATTTGTAACTCTGAAACAGCGATGTAAATTGTTCTGAGTTATTTGTATCATCACAAATTAATATTTTCAATCATTTCTCATTTGTAACTCGTGAAACAACAACGTAAAGTTGGTACAAAGTTCTTAATGTATAACATTCATATAATTTAATCTCAATAATTAAAATATATATTTTGTTTTTGATATGCATAAGATATAATTACGGATCAAAAGTCCTTACTAAAGGAGCATTTAGCCAAATCGGTAAAACTTTTGAAGTTATACATAAACTTCTGGAAATTTTTATTTATATCTGCCGCTGGTGCTACAATAAAGTGTGGATACCGATGACTCTACCTTATGTGAGGAAACGTTTGAACAAATCTACATGAATCTTTTTGATTGAGGCGTGTAAAACGTACGTTTGAACAAATCTACATGAATCTTTTTGATTGAGGCCTGTAAAACGTTAAAAACACAAATATTAGGAAACAAAATTAAATAGCATATGTATAATAACGAAATTTATAATAATAACAAAATTTATAAGAAAAAAAGTCTTAAAAGAATCACCTCAATATCGACTCAAGCAATCTTTCATATATTGTATCACAAAGCGACAATTCTATCCGGAAAATGTTGTGTACGAGGCACGACGCAAATTGAGGGAACTCAAGCAAAAGGGCTCACTGAGTCACTATGTCAAAGAATTCACCACCCTTTTGCTTCAGATCCCCAACATGACCGAGGATGACTCGCTCTTTTTCTTCGTGGACGATTCAAGCCGCTAACAATGTAACTTACACGTGTCTTAACTTCTACATGATTTTAACTTGCAAACTGACAATAATGTAACTTATACACGTGTGTTAACTTCTATGTCACCTTAACTTCTAAACTCACTTTTATGGTTTTAGGGTGTATTTTTTATGTATAACAAAACTTACAAACATGTAGTAACTTGTATCTGACTTTAACTTCTAAACTGACTTTCATGGTTTTATGGGTATATTTTTAACTTTCATATGTTAGACGTGTGCATTGTGTTAATATTTTTTTTTAAATAAAAATCTTATGACATGTTGGACTTTGTTTAGTGTTGTTAAGTATGTTTGATTGATTTGCGTATTAAAAAATAAAATATTTTATGAACATAAATTTATAAGTATAAAATAAATAAATTAACTACCTACCATTTAACATTTAAGTCATACTTTTATGTTATCGCGATATTTCTAATAATTACAAAAGTATTTACGAAATACTCTTTATATTATGTAATTTAATATTTATTACATATATATTGCATATATATATATATATATAATACTATTTGTTTAATCGATTAATTTAATCATGATCATATATTTTGGATTTTTCAACTTGTAGAAAATGAATCAAAAAATATTCTACAAACATGATGTTATTTATTTATTATGAAAAATGTTTGTGTGATTCATCGCGCATTTTTTAAAATATTTTATATCTAATTTCACTATTATTAGATTTAATTTGTATGTTGTAGAAAATGAAATAAAAAATATTCTAAAAACATGTTGTTATTTATTTATTTATTATGAAGAATGTTTGTGTGTTATTCATTGTGCATGTTCTTAAAATATTTTATATCTAATTTCACTACTATTAGATTTAATTTTTATGTACAAAATTTAAGATAAAAAATTTAAAATATTAAGCATACAAATACTTATAATTATTTTAATTTGTAAAGTATGAATTATGAAAATTAGATAAATAATTTTAACTAAAATATTTAATAAAAAATAAAATAAAATTCTATATAAATATCTGTCAAGTACAGACGTCCCGTACTTTTAATTGTTTGTATTAAAAAAATGAGTCACAACTGATGAATACATGTCAAATCATTTCATTAAATAATGGGTCTTTGTTAGTTATCAGTAAACTAAATAAATATTAGGTGAGACAATTAATATTAATATTAATATAAATATAAATATGAACACGTGTCAAAGAATGTGAGGATTTTCCAAAAATAGTAAAAATGTTGTAGGACCCACATAAAACTTTCTAAAAATGGCAAGTGTGTTGCCTAATTATATAGTAGATAGATATAACACATTTGATGTTGTTTAGATACTACCTAACAATTATGAAAGTTTAATGTGAGCCAATTTTTTATTCTATTCAGGAAAAACATCTTAAATAGATTGCCCTAGCACTGAATTCAGAAATATATAAAAATATCATCATTGGTTAATGTAAATCATATTGAGAGACAATTAATTAATGAAAAACAAAAAAATACTTTGACAGGGCTATTTATGGCACTTCAACCACGATTAATAGCTTGTGGAACAAAAATGGCGGTGATTTCAATGGGAATCCGGTTCATAGCCGGTCCGATTGTAATGACTGTTGCCTCAATCGCTGTAGGCCTTAGAGGCGTCCATCTTCATGCTGCCATTGTTCAGGTACTTCTTCAATTCGGGTTTTAATTTATTATAGTCCAATAATACAGACATCATAATAATCACCACGAGAAAATGATTAATTTTTATTTCAACATGAAACGGTAATATAATACAATGGAATTCAAATGGATATTACAATATCATACCTTCTGTTGTAAAGTTTCAAATAAAATATTGCATTGCAATTTTTTTTCCACATGTGAGAATGTGGAAAAATATCTAATAATAATATTCACAAAGAGGAGTACACATATATATAGATACACATATGAGCCTTAGCCGAAACCTAACTTATAGTACAATCTCAATATTTACATATTTAACACCCCCCCTCAAACTCAAGGTGGTATCGTGGAGATCAACTTGAGTTTGCTAAGAAGTAAACAAAAGCGACCGGGAAGGAGAGACTTGGTGAAGACATCCGCTGGTTGATCTGTAGCGGAGACGGGAACAAGCTTCACAGTCCCACGGGCAACATGTTGTCGAATGAAGTGACAATCAATCTCAATATGCTTGGTGCGCTCATGAAAGGTATCATTATGAGACATCTTTATAGCACTCTGACTATCACAATGTAAAGTAGTAGACGACGACTGAGGAGCACCAAGATCAGTAAGTAGGCGACGTAACCATAATAGCTCGGAGGTGGAGTCAGCAAGAGCACGGTACTCAGACTCTGCACTCGATCTGGAGACTAAGGTTTGCTTCTTACTACGCCAAGAGACGAGTGAATCGCCCAGAAAGAAGCAGTACCCAGTAATGGAACGACGATCAGTAGGATCTCCAGCCCAATCTGCATCAGAATAGCCGCTAAGTGTCAAGGAAGAACGAGCAGAGAAGTGTAGACCATGCAATAGAGTGCCTTTCACATAGCGAAGAATGTGCAACACAGCTGAATGATGTGTGGTTCTCGGAGCAGCCATAAACTGACTCACAATATGAACAGCATGAGCTATATCAGGCCGAGTGACAGTCAAATATATCAAACTCCCAACAAGCTGGCGATATAATGTAGGATCCTCAAGAAGAGAGCCATCTAGTGGAGTAAGACGAACATCATAATCAAGAGGAGTGGAAGCTGTCTGACAATCTGTGAGACCGGCTCTAGCAAGAAGATCAGAGGCATACTTGGCTTGAGACAAATAGAAGCCATCAACGGAATCAGAAATCTCAAGACCCAAAAAATAGCGAAGCTGGCCCAAACTCTTCATCTCAAAATGCTGACGAAGATAGTCCTATAAATCGGAAATACCAGTAACATCATCTCCCGTGATGATCATATCGTCAACATAGAGAAGCAAAATAATAATCCCAGAAGAGGAGCGCCGAAGAAACAAAGCGGAATCATGATCACTCGTAGTGAAACCAAACTGAAACAATGCAGAACTGAACGTGGCATACCAGGCACGAGGAGCTTGTTTCAAACCATACAAAGCTCGACGTAGACGCCAAACCTTCCCAGAGGACAAGGACCCTGGAGGTGGAGTCATGTAAACCTCCTCAGATAAGGCACCATGCAAGAAGGCATTTTTGACATCTAACTGCAGAAGAGACCATCGACGAACAGCAACAACAGAAAGTAAACACCGAACAGTAGTAAGACGAGCAACTGGTGCAAAGGTCTCTTCATAATCGATGTCGTACTCCTGTGAGTACCCTTTAGCAACTAGACGAGCTTTGTAGCGCTCAATAGAACCATCTGAATTTGTCTTGATCTTATAAACCCATTTGCATCCGATAGGTTTCTTTCCAGCAGGTAGATCCACCAAATCCCAAGTATGAGTCTTCTCTAACGCCTGCAACTCATCAGCCATAGCTTGTTGCCACAATGGATCAGCACTCGCCCCACCCGGGCATCCCTCTCTTGGGCCCGGTCGAAGCTTCTTTTCACCAAACAAACTTTTCGAAGCGCAGTGAAGTTCGCCGCGTTCAAGCTAGTTTCACTCCTGGCTTATTCTTGTTATACCGTTCGTGGCATCGAGAAAGACAGCTCCAAAGACAGAATGCGAACAAGGATTGGGAAAATCCCTTGCCCCAAAAGAGCGGATCTCCTAATCTGAATCGTAGGATTTCTTCTTCCGGACAGAAGCCGGATAATGTATTTTCAAGAATGTTAGACCATAAAGAAGCTAGAAAAACTTCCTTGACCGATTGGGTAGATCAAGAAAACAGCGGTAGCAGCTGCAACAGGAGCTGAATATGCTCGTACGATATGTCCGGTGAGGAAGCCTGTTGTGACTTCTTAGACACCCGGTTAACGATTTTTGGGGTTTTCATTTCTTCCAATACAAGTCTCATTTCTATAACTAAGAAATGAGAATTGTTGACCCATATGATCTCAGGCTCATAAAGAGGATGAAACTGATAATTTCATTCACACTTTGAGATTGAGCTCGTCAGTCCGAGATCCTAAAGTGCTTGATCCAAAAGGAAGAAGTTCTACATTAGGAGCTAAGCTGCCCTTCCATCCCTTGGATAGATAGAGAGGGAGGGCAGAGCTTTTGGTTTTTTCATGTTGTCAAAGAGTTGAACAACGAAAATAGATGGCGAGTGCCTGATCGAATTGACGCCGGCAGACAAGGTGAGCTTGTGAAGCAGTGTCATCGGACCTCAGAAATAGCTGCGCCCAATTGTAGCAGCTTCTTCTTTCAAAGGCAAAGGCCTTTAGAGACTCGTAACGAGACAAGCTTAAACCTTGAGAGGCACGAGGGAACGAACAAAGCGAAGCGAAGTAATGTGACAGCAGAAAGCTACCTTATCTCCCTTTCTTCCGGAAAAACCGTTAGACCGGTCTAGTCGAATGCGATTATTTTTTAGAGAACGTAGCTACGCCATTATCCGTCAGCGGAGTCACGAAAAGAGCTAGGCTCATGATGAGATAATATGGCCGAATAACAATGATAGTCAAGTAAGTGAGAAGGGGGACGACTTACACGAGTTGATCGTCGGTGATCAATGGTAGGTGAAGGGACAGAATCAGAAGAGGACTCAACAGGGAGCGGCAGTTCAGGATGCGCAGGTGGAGTCACTTCAGAAGACGGAGGCATGACAGGCGTGTCAATGAGCTGTGAGTCAGGACAAGTATCTGGAAAGAGATCCGAAGTAATGGACATGAAGAAAGGAGATGACGAATCAAACGGAATGTGAAATTTAGACAAAGAAGAAAAAGTAGTATGCTCCCAAAAGGTAACGTGACGCGAAATACGCAACCGATTAGCAATAGGATCCCAACACCTAAACCCTTTGTGTTCTACCCCATAACCCAAAAAACAACACAAACGAGCTCGAGGTTCTAACTTGGTCCGCTCATGGGAGGGGAGAAGAACAAAGCAAACACAACCAAAAGGACGCAACTGAGTATAATCAGGCGACTGACCGTGCAAACGTTCAAAAGGACTGATATCTCGAAGAACTGATGAGGGTAACCGATTGATAGTATAAATAGCAGTCAAGGCTGCCTCACCCCAGAAACGATCAGGACACTTAGCAGAAAGAAGAAGAGCACGAACAGTATCAAGAATGTGACGATGCTTACGTTCAGCTCGTCCATTTTGTTGAGAAGTATAAGGACAAGAACGCTGAACTACTGTGCCCTGATCAGAAAGAAAGTTTAAAAAGGTAGAATCCTTGTACTCAAGGGCATTGTCAGTACGCAAGACCTTTATAGGGCAAGAAAATTGTGTGTGAATCATTCTAGCAAATTGAATATATATGGTGGGCAACTCAGAACGATTTTTGAGAAAATAGATCCAGGTAAAACGAGAAAAATCATCAACAAAAATAACAAAGTACCGAAAACCATTCATAGAAGCAACAGGAGAAGGACCCCAAATATCAGAATGTACCAAACCAAAAGGTTTATCAGCAGTTGACAAATTCTCAGAAAAAGAAAGAGCCGAGTGTTTCCCAAGCTTACAATGAAGACAACTAAAAGACTCAAAATGACCTGGACCTAAAAGACCTTTATGATATAATGAACGAACTTTATTCGAAGACGCATGCCCAAGACGAAGATGCCACTGAAAACTGGACTGATTATCGGTGACAGGAGCAGAAAATGAGGAAGTACGAAGGATATGAAGAGACTCAAGCTCAAATAACCGGCCCATCTTGCGACCCGTCCTAAGAAGCCGACCCGTCTGTGTATCCTGAACCTGAACACCAGAAGATGAAAATAGAACATTAAGACCTTGTTCAACCAATTGACCAACAAAAATAAGATTCAAGGCCAAATCAGGAATGCAGTATGTGTCAGGAAGATGTAAAGAAGGGGAAGAAACCAGACCAGTGTGAGTAATATTCATACGTGTACCATTTGCAGTATGTATAGGGGGTAAAGAAGTGACAGAAGACGAGGAAGAAAAAAATTGTGGACTAGAGGTCATGTGATTGCAACAGCCAGAATCAAAGTACCAATGAGGGTTACCTGCGGTAGCAGACATACCAGAATTGGAATGGATAACCTGTTTGAGAATAGCTTCTATGTCTTGAAGAGAATAAGACGAGTGCTGAGGCTCATTAGTGACAGCTGCTGTAACCGAAGCAGAAGGGGTCGATGAAGAAGACCCACGAGACCCTCGAGATCGAGAAAATGAACCTCCCGAACGTTGTGACTTCGCTGGACAATTTGGAGCAATATGCCCCAGAGCATGACAGATATGGCACTCCACCTTGGAACAAGTGGAAAAATGGTGACTAGAACTCCTGCAAAGCCGACAATAAACACGGGCTGGAGACTGAGGCTGATGCGACGGAGCGGAAGCGGAAGTAGGCACAGCTAATGCAGACTCAAGTTGTGGTGTCCTAGCCAACTGAAGACGAGTCTCCTCAAAGGTGATCTCTTGAATAGCAGCATCAAGAGTAGGCAGTGGATGACGGTGTAAGAGAGAAGCACGAACAGCCTCATACTCAGGACGGAGAGCCATCAAAATATGGATAAGATCAAGGTGATCCGGACTAATCTCAGCCTGTCGGAGACGATACTGGATAGGCTGAACTTGTGCAAGAAACTCATTAACAGATTGACCCGGTTGCTGCTTGGTGGAATGCAAGGTGCTCCAAAGCTGATAATAGTGAGCCAAGCCTGTAGTCTGAAATCGAGCAGCCAAAAAATTCCAAGCCTCCTTTGCACTGTCAAACGGAGCAAGTTGCTCCTGAATAGTAGGGACCGAAGTATTACGTAACCAAGTAAGAATCTGATGGTTCTTACTATCCCAATCCTCCAACTTATCGACGTAAGCTGTAAGAACCTGTGGTGTGGGGTTGGCATCCCCAGAAACAGACGGATGTACAGGTGGCAACACATCACCAGTCACAATCCGCCACAATTTTCTCCCAATTAAAAAACTCTTCATAGACTGTGCCCAAAGACTATAATTGTCTCCTGATAAGACAACACTAATAGGAGAATGCAAATCCATACGATCCATATCCAAAAGGCAGATCAACACAATAACACGAAACTGATGAAAATATAGGCAGAAATCGGATCACGAAACCGTCAAAATAGCACAAAAATAGAGGAAATAAAAAGTTCACGAAAACCAAAACCGACCACACCAGGACGTAGCCGACGACGAGACGAGTCAACGCCTGAAAAATGGGAGAAATCGGACGCCGGAGTGGACCTCACGCGCCGGCGAGAGCTGCCGGCGCCGTCGCAAAGAACCGGCGTGTGTGGGGCCCACGCGCCGCCGATCGGCCTGAAATTTTCGGCGATTGGTCGCCGTTGGACGCCGGAGAAGATGGTCGGGGCGGTGAGAGTCAACGATGGCCGGAGATGAACGGAAAAACGAAAACCCACAAGTGAATATATATAACCCTAGTCTGATACCATGTGAGAATGTGGAAAAATATCTAATAATAATATTCACAAAGAGGAGTACACATATATATAGATACACATATGAGCCTTAGCCGAAACCTAACTTATAGTACAATCTCAATATTTACATATTTAACACCACAAAAATTTTAATTAGAATTAATTAATTATTCCACAACAATTTTTTTAAAGATTGAAATTAGGGGCGAAGACAATAGTTTCAACAAAAAAACTGCACATTAATTCTAGTTGATTATTACAAAATTAATTAGTTGGAAAGATTGTAGTTAGAATAATCAATTCTAACTAGAATTCCAAATAAAAAATAACTACAACAAAATATTTTAGTGTCGACCTTCGTTGGATTCGAAAGGAATGTTATGACGAATATCTATTTGAATTTGTGTTAGAAAGTTATAACGTTAGAAAGCTTTTTGAATTTATGTTATAATATTTTATCGTTTTATTTTTTTTAATATGATATAATTTTTTTGTTGTGTAAGGTGGACTAATGATAGAGGAATTCTAAATATATATCACCCCATTAGCACTTTGTTTTATTTATTTTATAGTAATATCTCTTATAATGTGAAATGTGTATTTAAGTTTAAAATGAAAAGTCTTCTATTTTATTGATAGAATTATATAAAAAAAATATTTAGGTAACTATGAGTCTTGGAACCACTTAATAGAATTTATATTGATTGTCAAATGGCATGCAGTAATCTGTAAAGAAAAAAATGCGACTTTATTGAAGATAAACTGAGAATTTATATAGATTATCAATGTGATTTTTTTTAACATGATTAATTTTTTAAAGAATAAATTTATCTGTATTTTCAGGCAGCTCTTCCACAGGGGATTGTCCCATTTGTATTTGCACGAGAATACGGATTACATCCCGACATACTAAGTACTGGGTAATTACTAATTATATGGACTAATTCCTCAATTATTTTTATACAATTTTTCTGTATTCTGTTTTTTATTTTTATTTTACACATTGAAAACATTATTTATTTTATTCTTTCTTGCAGGGTCATTTTTGGCATGTTGGTTTCGTTGCCCGTAACACTTCTTTATTACATATTTCTCGGCTTATGAAGGGAAGCAAAAGGTTGTAATTCTTAATTTGTATGATTATTACATACATGTCTAACTATTTAGCTAATTATATTATTTGGGCCGAGTAATTACCTTGTAGCCAAGTAGTGATTATAAGGCATTTGTAAAATTTAGGTTTGTGGCTGAGTTTGACCGTTGTCTCCTTTCTTTTTAAAGATTTGTANAGAAAAGCAAAAAATGAAAAATTATATAAAACATAAAAGTCTTTGCATATGAGATATCTTGAATAGGAATATTGGATAGGAGTGGATAAATATGATTAATCGCACCAACTTCATACAAACCAAAATTTTAGTTTGGATCGAAACTAAAACAAGATATTTGGTTCAACTTTTATTTGAATATAAATGTTAGGCTAATCTATATATATCTAAAAAGGTTGATGTAAAAATCATTTTTAGAAACTTAAAATAAATTGAATTGACTTTTGACTTTCTATTTATGTAATCTCAATCAAATTTTGAAAAAAAAATCGTGAATAGGATTTTGTAATTGGTATTCCCGTTAATTAAGTATCAGATCCCATTAATTAAGCAAATCTGTTACAAAAATACACAAATTCCGTCAATTAAGGCATTATATATTTCCCTTTTTTTAGGGATGGATATACCTTTAACGTGATAAGATATATACATGTGATTGCATATTTTGTTGTTGCATCCCAAAAATTATGGAATTTAATATCTATCCAAATACAATCCATAATTATCTTATCACTTTTGTTAATAAAAAATTGTATAAAAGGATATTCACTACCACCATTATAACTCACCATTCACGAGTTCAGAGAAAAAAAAAATACAGAGAATAATTTTTCATCGCATATACAATATAATGCTTCCAGGCTGGGGTACACTTGATATATAATGCTTCCAGACTTACGTTAACAAAAGAAACAAACCTTTTTTTTCGTCTGAGAGCAGTCCGCATTATTGAAACCCATCACGAACGGGGGAGCTATAACGCATTTTTATGATGAACAGGTAATATTTACCTTTGTTATTTCAATTTTATATAATTTAGAAAATTATTTTAATTAATATTTATAACAAACCTTTTTTTGCGTCTGAGAGCAGTCCACATTATTGAAACCCATCACGAACGGGAGAGAGCAGAAACACATCACGAACGGGAGAGTTGTAACGCATTTTCATGATGAACAAGTAATATTTACTTTGTTATTTCAATTTTATATAATTTAAAAAATTACTTTAATTAATATTTATAACAAACATTTTTTGCCTCTAAGAGCAGTCCGCATTATTGAAATCCATCACGAGCAGGCTGGGGTACACTTGATATATAATGCTTCCAGACTGGGGTACGTTAACAAAAAAAACAAACCTTTTTTTTGCGTCTAAGAGCAGTCCGCATTATTGAAACCCATCACGAACGGGAGAGCTACGCATTTTCATTATGAACAGGTAATATTTACCTTTGTTATTTCAATTTTATATAATTTAGAAAATTATTTTAATTAATATTTATAACAAACTTTTTTGCGTCTGAGAGCGGTCCGCATTTTTGAAACCCATCACGAACGGGAGAGAGCAGTCCGCATTATTGAAACCCATCACGATCATTTTCATGATGAACAGGTAATATTTACCTTTGTTATTTCAATTTTATATAATTTAGAAAATTATTTTAATTAATATTTATAACAAACCTTTTTTGCGTCTGAGAGCAGTCCGCATTATTGAAATCCATCACGAGCAGTTCGCAACCCATCACGAACGGGAGAGCTGTAACGCATTTTCATGATGAACAGGTAATATTTACCTTTGTAATTTCAATTTTATATAATTTAGAAAATTATTTTAATTAATATTTATAACAAACCTTTTTTGCGTCTAGAGCAGTCCGCATTATTGAAACCATTGAAACTCATCACGAACGGAGCTGTAACGCATGCATTTTCACGATGAACAGGTAATATTTACCTTTGTTATTTCAATTTTATATAAATTAGAAAATTATTTTAATTAATATTTATAAATTTGTATCGTAGGGTGCTTTCATTAAATGCATAATACGTTATCCGAATATAAGAGCAACAAATTTTATATAAACTGAGAGCAGTCTAATTTTTGTAAAATATGTAAACTTTAAACGTGTTTTATATATAAAATTTTATATACTTTTAAACATGTTAGTTGGGCAAATTTTAAGGATATATATATATATGTGTGTGTGCTAACTTTAAGTATATATATTTTTCTTATAAAATAGTCTAGACAAAATTGAGGTAATTTACATTTTTCAATAATAATATAAAATATTTTAATACTTTCACATATGTTATATAATAGTCTGCGTATTCTTAATGTCTTTTGGTTGTAACATTGTTAACACATATAATATTAGATACTTTTAAACATATTTAGATATTTTTTTACTCATTCTTTAATATCTATGTGCATAAAAAAAAAAATAAGATTTATAAAAAAATTTCCGGCAATATACTAAATGTTAGATAAAAATCTCATTTTATTTATTATATAATATTTCGAATTGCATTAATTTTTATTTGTATGTGTAAAATTGAAAAACGAAGCGTATGAAAAGGAGCGCACGAATTGCTGTAAGGATTTAAAAAATAAAAAATAAATCTAATTTTTGAATATTTTCTAAACGAATTTATGTCATAATTCGTCATAATTTTCCAACATCATGTCAATATTTATTTTGTCTATACTAGGTAAAAGGTAAATCATTATCTCAATATTTATTCTATATATTCTAAGTAAATCTTCTCATCTATCTCAACGGTCCGCAGGTAGTATTTCGTACTTTTCTATTCATAATTAAATATACCAAACCTTCACAAATTTTACTTCACAAAGAAAGTGTTCAATAATTTATATTTTTTTTCCTTCTTTGCAATCCATTTATTTTTATTACATATATATAAATTATATTATTTTTAATATTTCACACGTTAAACATTTCAGGAAAATATACCATCCCGTGCATCGCACGGGCTATGCGCTAGTTAAACCGAACTTAAATTACCTATAAATTTGCAATATACACAAAAAAAGTAATAATTTTTTTCTGCCCGGCCCACGTTCAAGCCCATTGATTTGTAAACTATTGTGGAACAAAAGGCAAAAGCCCAATTTTCAGTTACCTTTCTTTTATTTTCAAATTTTTCCCCATTTTCTATGGTTCAGCCAATAGGTAATCAAAACTGATCCCGCAGATAGATTTTTTATTCATTTTCAATTTTCATTTTCGACAAACTGAAATTTCTGTTTATTGAATATTTGAACGATTTGGTTCGATTTTCAACCTATTATGAGGGGCACCTTCATCCAAGAAGAAGACGAGACCCAAATTAAAGACGAGGGGCGCTTCAGAGTATTGGATCCTACACATGGTGCAATCTATCTTAAATCAACTCAAAACACATTAATAAGTGACAAAATACTTGCCTTGTTTCAATTAAAATTAGTATTCGATTATGTGCATTTGCACAGATGTAAATAAAATTAAATATTATGAGTTATATTTATGTATATAATATAAAAATTATAAGTTATATAATTGTATTATATTTCAAACATATAGTATTATAAATTATATTTATGTATATAATATTAATATTATAATTTATATAATAGTATTATATTTTAAAATTTGATCATTGGTTAAAATAATTAGTACACACGATTTGATTGTATACAAATCACTATATTGATTGCATAAAATGTAATAAATATATACTTTTTATAATTTTGAGTGATCATGACCAATTAATTAGCTGAAAAATATTACATTTATTATAACAATTGCTTATGTGATTTTAAGAAATTTTACTATGACATAAAAAAAATTAATTTATTAATAAACAACCGCTTCATCATATAAAAAATATTGATTTTAGTGTAAAATATAATTTTATGTAACTTTCAAATATTATTTAGTATAAAATATAATTACTAATTTTAATATTAACTATTATATTATTCAATAAAAAATATAATTATTAATCAATTAACATAAAATATAATG